>CM069449.1:62561362-62667263 GCA_035610835.1 Ophiura sarsii
CGGGGATGCACATGATGCAGACATTTGGGCCATCATTATAAAAATCACCTGAGATTAGCTTCAGACCAACTTAAAGATAATTTTAAGTAATTTTGACATAAGAAGTCAACATTTTGGAAGAACAACATGAGTTTGGGCTTGAGCTGACTGGGGGATGAGTGGGGTGGGGGCGGTTAGGTAGGTCTCAGTGGCAATGTATAATGTCAATGGTTTTAACCATTGACAAAAAATAAACTGCTCACAAAAAGTATCGAAATACTTAGAAATGATCAAATATATAACGGCTCGAAAAGGTATGCATTAATCGAAGCAAATAACCAAGTGCATAACTTTGTTCTGCGTATTTTGACACCTTGATCGTTGAGATACGGTGTTGCGGAGCGGAGTTATTATCATTTCAATGATCGTGGGTCCAGTTTCAAAAGTGACACTCATCCCTATTGAAAATCACGAATCTGATCATCCTAAACAGTAATGCAAACCTCTTTCTATATGATGATTGTCACTTTTGAAACTGGACCCACGACCATTGAAATGACAATAACTCCGCTCCGCAACATCGTATGTCATCGATTGAGGTGTCAAAATATGCAGAACAAAATGATGCACTTGGTTATTTGCTTCGATTAATGCATACCCTTTCGAGCGTTATATATTGGATTATTTCTAAGTGTTTCGATACTTTTTGTGAGCAGTTTATATACACCTAGCACATAAAGTCCCTGCTCAGGTGCTTTGAGGTTGACTAATTCAAAATATATAATCGGTACCAAAAATCTGAGATATACATTAAATTAGCAAATTTCTTTTCCGCAGTTTGATACCTCATTCAACAAAATTGAAGGATACTTTTAAAGTTATGTCGATTTCAATGACCGCGCATGCAACAGAAATGTTGCACTAGGTATAGGAATCATTGATTTGTGTGTGATTACTGTCATAACTGTGTGCTATCTCAGATAGCCTATCTGAACGAGACAGATGAATGGGTCTTTAGTGATAACCGCAATGTGCGGGACAAAGGGTGTATCTGGCTGTGACGAATACAAGTCTTAGCTGATAAGCTGTGAGTAAAACATTGATTTTTACCGTCTATGGTAAATCACACACAAATCAATGATTTCCTATACCTAGTGCAACATTTCTGTTGCATGCGCGGTCATTGAAATCGACATAACTTTAAAAGTATCCATTCGATTTTGTTGAATGAGGTATCAAACTGCGGAGAAGAAATTTGCTAATTTAATGTATATCTCAGATTTTTGGTACCGATTATATATTTTGAATAAGTCAACCTCAAAGCACCTGAGCAGGGACTTTATATGCTAGGTGTATATATAACACATATCTCAATTCAAATAAAATTATATTTGAATTGAGACACATATCTCAATTCATAAAATGTTTCCACTTGTTTTAGTTTGGATGGCTGTGGTGGCCTTAGGGACTAGGGAGGTGGGAGCATTAAAAGCCCCCCCCCCCCCCGCCCCCCCCCCCCCCCCCCCCCCCCCACTCACGCCACCATTTTTTCCAAAGGTGGAGTGGAAGGGGGTCTGCCAGTATCGCCTGTTAGTGTTATTGTAGTTGTACCAAACTTCTTGTGCATGTGCTATTGCTATTGTTAATAATACTATAGTATTGTATTACACTTAATAGCCTAGTGCAGATTGTTGACGTTTTAGTTATGGAATGTTTAAACTTTAAATGGCCTGGGTTTTGTTCTATATACTTGATATTCGGCCTACCTGACATGTGTAACTGGAAATTGCGATTGTCGTTTTGATCTCTTCAGTACGTCGCCAATCACACGACCCTCTTTGTCGTGCGAAACCTCCCCGTGTGACACAGACACATCAAACATCAACAACACCGCCGCTGCCAATATCGTCCATTTCACCAAGGGACGGCCTGTTTGGCCTCCCATTTCACCAGGTTATGGGATTTACAAATCACTAGATAATCTCTCAGATACTCCAAGTACCTTACAAGAAGATCATTCCGAATAGTTTTAGAGAATCTTCACTATAATCCGAATAAAAGGTATTCCAATGATCCAAATTTCGAGTATATCGCTATAGTAGTTTCAGTGGCGAGTCACGCTTCGTGCTATCGATTGCTACCTGTCGCTGGAAACTTTCGGGGTTGTTTATTGGACGAGAGAGTGTTGCAGTTCATTGTTTGTTTATGAAGGGATGTTGCGTGATAATATGAGGCCAAACACTTATACGAGGGCTTAGAGGTAGAACTGACTATGTCCATTTTGACTTTTTGGACATACACCTACTGGACAATTATGGACATGGCCTGTTTGCAACAAAACTAAAAACACCTTCACGGACATAATCAAAAAAAAGGGGGGGGGGGGGGGGGGCGGTACATAGACATAGACACTTTTTTCCACAGAAAGAAAGTTCATATCCATGTTACTTGTACAATTATCTGGACAAAGTAAAAATGGACATAGTCAGTTCTACCTCTAAGCCCTCGTAAGTCGTATACATACTTAATCTATTTGGTAGGGGACCGTTCTTCATTAATTTTTGGTGGAGGTTTCGACAAATTTGTGACTCGTATGTCAAAATTACCTAGCCCCCCCCCCCCCCACCCACCCCCCACCCCCCCCCCCCCACCCCCCCCCCCCCCCCCCCCCTACAGCTGAAACTAAAATTACATGACCTCCTCGGCTATACCAGTGGCTTTTTACACCCCACCCCTACAGTAACAAAAAAATAACTTGTTAGGCAAACTTTTTTTTTTTTATCGTAGCCCTCCCTCCTCACTTTAATAGATAGGCCTATTAAGTTTCTAATACTGAAATTAATAATGGTTGATAAGCCTTACTTTTAAGTGTTTTTAGAGAGAGGTCTAACCCTCATTTTTTAAAAGGCCTCACCGCCGTTTTCTTGATGCTGCAGAAAATGCTGACAATATAAATTATGCATGAAAACAGCAATATTTACGTGTCAATTTCGTAAAAATAAAAACCGTACTCCCTCTTCACTTTTCGAAGACCAGTGCTACGAGAATCTAATAATTAATTTTAGAAGTGTTCCGGTTGCCCATCAACATATTTTGATATTAATATGAGAAGAAACCCCATATTTTTCTTATTTTTCTGTAAAATGTTTGGCGCAAGATATGTTCCATTTTAGACGTTCCTTATCAATTATGGCACGATTTAGGGGGAATTTCATCCGATATTCTTGATCTAAATTGCTAATGAAAGGGTAGCAAATATGATAGAAAAACAACGGATCTAATTTCATCGATTTTGATGATGAAAAAATGTATTGAACTTTGGGCATCGATAGGTAGGCCTACTAATCATTTTGGGACAGCCTGTATACAATTTTAAAAATATTGTTGTGGAGCGATGACTAGGTGAATTGGACGTCGCAGACCCGGGTCTTGAAGACGTCTAGTGATGGGGAGTCCATGCATCCACGACTTGCTGGGGCAGTAGATTCCACAGACGGATGGTGTCAGGAAAATACGAGCCTTTCATCAAGTTGGTGCGGGTGGTGGGAATGGTGGATTTCTTGTTGTGGCCTCTTGTCATTCTGTTGACTGGGGCGAGTTGATCATCAAGGATGTCTATGAGCTTCTTAGTAATTAAAGGTGAAACAGCAATATTGGAAAAGAATGCCTATACTCAACCCAAAAAGGGAGCAAAATAAATGACTTGAGTACAGCGTGTTTACATTCCTGCTTATTACTGGCTGTTCATGATGATAACATTGTGTTACACAAATTAAAACAATGCATTTTGTTTCTAAGGAGTGAGAGTGTCTATTACGGGCCCTCAGGAAACAGTTTGATATTATTATGATTCGAATGAATGGATAGGCCTACAATTATGTGAGAGATGAACTATTCCCATGTAATTGTAACCATTTACAAATGCCGGTGCCAGTTGCCAGGCAGCCAGGTCGTACTCTGGAAATTTGCGCGAATTGCAGAAAATGGCATTACTACGCTCCAAAAATTGCCTCTGATAACCATCTAGATCACCAAAGCCATGTTAAAGTAACACCCTAGTTTTTGTAGTGTGGTGCACCACACTGCAAAAACTAGGGTGTTACTTTAACATCGGTTGGAGTTAATACGGGTCCAATCCAAACACCGGTGTTGGTGTTATTTTCAACACTATTGTTTTAACACTGGTATAGGTGTTGAAATAATACTTAATGGATTGGACCCTTTATACTCCAAATTGTGTTATTTTTAGCCCCAGTTTTTCATTGCACCATCTCATCAATAGTTCAATTCCAATCCAATATAAATGTTATACGGGGTGTTGGTGGAACGGTCCGAGCGGGTGAACATGGTGAAAGAAAGTAGGGCACAGTCGTGGGCTCGTGGCGTAACTAGACATTTTGGAATTCCTATATATAGGCCCGGTATAGGGGCCTAGTATTAGCTCCTGCATCCTCGCATTTGCTCCCAAAGATCATTATTTGTGAAGAGTGCGCGCATAACAATTTTTGTGCGGCTAAGATTTAGAATACCTTATCATTCGTGTTAAGCGTCGTAGCCTATATTTTATGTATAGGCCTAGTCAATTTGCATGATATATATCGAGGAATTCATTATAGTATAGTAATGCCATAAAATGTATAGTGTCTCGGATCCGGGCTCGGACCATGCTCGGCCCTATCGATATTTTGATTTTGAAATAAATGATCGAATTTGTCCCGGAAGATTTTAGCACTAATAAACCTTAATAGGCCTAAGAGGGCTAAAAGAGTCTCGATTTTGGGGCCTTTATACTAGTAACCATTTTTGAAAGTCTGGAATGCTTCATTCCAATAAATAACTATTAAAATTTCATGAAATCGTCAAGAAGTGTTACGGTTTCCAATTAGATTTACGATATGATCATTTAAACAGCACCACCCTTATTTTCAGCCCGGACGCTCGCCTTCTGACCGCCTCCGAGCACGTGTGTTCATCCAAGTGATAAACTTTCGGTAAAATAGGCAATTAATATTTTGCAATATCCTGATCAAAGTACCAGAGATTATCTTTCATTTTAATTATAAAATGCTACCCTCACGCCAAACCGATTCCCAAAGAACCACATTAATCACAAAATCGTTTGTTGTTTTTGCCGGAACTTAATACTACCATACAGTGATTTAGTGCTGTGCGCCCATAATAATAAAATATAAAATCACAAACGCGTGGTATTATACTTCAATGCAGCAACGGTAATTGGTAAGCCAACTTCCGCAGTATCCGTTAATCCTTGTGCATGTATTTTACATACATGTACATTGAAGCTGTACTCACACAGAGAACCTTATTCTGGCAAATTGCAGAACCATAATAAATACTGCCCTCTGCATGGTTGATCTGGGTGTTATGCTCTTTCGGTGGGTATCCAAATGGGTGAGATGAGTTGAGACGCTTTGTTGGGAAATCTCAGACGACGGTGGTGTGGACCGTCGACACGAATGGCCGTAAATTTTTACATGGATTGAAACCAATGGATTTTGATTATATCATGCCCGATATCATGGAAGTACGAAGATTGGGTAAGCTAAGAATACCCTACCATTTGTATTCCTCACTGTGTAAGCGTATGGGTCGTTCTTAAAAAATCCCCATTGAAGACATGCAGTGGTAGGGTATCAGGCCCGTAAGAAGGGGGGGCGATGGTGGCGATCGCCCCCCCTTTGAAAATCTTCCCCGGAAAATTTGTAAACAGATGAAAAAAATTCGCGCGCTACGCGCGCATTTGTCTTCCCAAAATGCAATATTCTTTGCTACAAGCTTGTTTAGAGCCAAAATGTACCTCGATCGTGCAAAAAATAGGTGCAAATTCGAAAATTTTCACGCGCTACGCGCGCATATTTGACTCACAAAAATCTTGTCGGTTCATTATATCACTTCCGGTGATTTATTTTGAAAACGCCCCCCTTTGAAAAAAGTGTCTTACGGCCCTGGGTATATAAAGGAACTCCAAATAATTTTAAGGCGTCCCGAAGGGACGGACTTCTGTGATGGCCTTCCATACTGGTCTTTCAAGCATGCAGTTTTTCATGTCCTGCCTAGTTAGTCCTGTATCCTCTGATAAAAGCTTGATGTAATTCTTTCGTGGTGGTCCTCTAGCCTTGTGTCCATGCTTGGGTTGCCACAGGAGAACTTTGGAGACTGCTTCCTCTTCCCTTCTGGCACAGTGGCCGGCAAATTTTAATCTCCTCCGTCTTAGCCTCTCTGATATTGATAGCAGGTTCCCATATAGATCTTTGTTGGTGGTGTGAGATTGCCATAATACATTAAGTGCTTTTCTTAAGAGGCGAGTGTAGCAACCATCCAGCGCTTTTCTCATTTTAGCTGTTAGTGTCCAAGTCTCGGCTCCATAGGTCAAAACAGATTCAACAGTGGTGGTAAACAGCTTTATTTTCAGGTTTCTTGGGAGTTTACTGTTCCATATTTTTGTCATGCTGTTACAGGCTTTCCAAGCTTGAGCCTTTCTTATGTTGAAATCTTGCTCACTACTAGGCCTATAGCAATCCAGGTATCAAGGTATTTGAAGTCTTGGACAATTTCAAGATCATTA
This sequence comes from Ophiura sarsii, assembly GCA_035610835.1. Lineage (NCBI taxonomy): Eukaryota > Metazoa > Echinodermata > Ophiuroidea > Amphilepidida > Ophiuridae > Ophiura > Ophiura sarsii. Next base: position 62,567,928 of record CM069449.1, read on the forward strand.
CCATCCAGTGTTTTAATTGGTGTTGGAGCTTCTTTGTACAGCATTGCCTTTGTTTTTTTGGCGTTCATCCCAAGACCAACTGTAAGCGCAGCTGTTTCCACCAGATGTAGTATTTTAACCTTTCGGACTATTCGTGCACGAGTCCATTTCCGGCATCTTCTGGGAAACCCCTTCCCTGCATGGAGGCTTGTAATATATCAAAACAAAACAAAACAAAACAAAACACTAGTCTACGGTATGACATCGACACCGACATTATTGACATCGACACCGAGCACCGACACCGTCCGATCAACCCTAATCATACCCTCAACCAGGGATAGCACTGGATCAAAAATGTGAGAGGTCCCATGAAATTTTTCGGGACCCCGTATGTAGGACTTCAAAAAACAAATTTAAGGGGTCCCTCAAGAAAATGAGAGGTCCCGAAGTATGGGTATTTGAAAATGGACGAAACTGATTTAGGAAAATTAGAGGCCACACTATGAGTCGATGACTTATGGTTTGGTTAGTTAGGGGTCGACGGGTATGATCGATGATGAGGACAGTTTTATTGAATTTATATTGTGAGCAAAGGATGGATATGTAATTTACAGAATTTCTTAAGGTTTCCATTTCCATACATCGTCAAATGTGAGGGGTCCCTTAAATTTTGATCGGGACCCGCAAGGCTTTCCAATTTGAAATCTGACGCGTCACTATTCGAAAGTGAGAGGTCTAGGACGCGCAGACGCGTCATAATGCGACCCTTGCCCCCAACCATATGACCAAACACCACCAACACCAAATCCCAAACCCATGATATAGGCGTGCGCAGGATTTATTTACCCGGGGGCCTTAAAAATATGCATGAATTCAGGCGCGGATACAGGGGGGGGGGGGGGGGGCTCAACGCCCCCCCTCCCCCACCCACCAAAAAAAAAACTTAAGGAGAAAGAAAAAAAGGGAAAGAGAGAGGAAGAAGAGGGGACAAACAAAAAGGCAAGGGTGGGGAGGAGTGAGGAGGGTACTACAAGGCGGGAGGGGAGGCATGCGAGGGACATAAGAACGTTTGAAGTTTATTGGAAGTTGGTCGGGATACATACGCGCACGTACACGTTGACGAGAAATCTGATATTTTGGAGGTAACTAGGCCTATATAGTTTAACTTCTTTCTGGCATAGGCCTATGCCTATATAAAAAGCCAATATTGATCGGAAATAGAGTGATTGCTTTACAATAAAATATTGCTCAAAAGTACATACCAAATCGCACCAAATGAGTTCGAAAATTGAAGAAAAAACCCCCAATTCAGACTCCCCCCTGTTCGAGCTTTTAAACATCTATGAAATATATCAGTAGGCCTATATGCTCAACTTCTTTCGTGCATTGATAAATCAAAATATTTATTGGAAATGAAGAGGTGGCTTTTCGATAACATTTTGGTCAAAAGTATACACCAGATCGCACCAATGAGTTCGAAAATTGAAAAAAATTCTACTTCTATGTGCCCCCCTCAGACTCCCCCCTGTTCGAGCTTTTAAACATCTATACTCAAATCATGAAATATCAGTATATGCTCAACTTCTTTCGTGCATTGATAAAACCAAAATATTTATTGGAAATGAAGAGGTGGCTTTTCGATAACATTTTGGTCAAAAGTATACACCAGATCGCACCAAATGAGTTCGAAAATTGAAGAAAAAATACTTCTGCGGGGGGCACATCCCCCCTCAGACTCCCCCTGTTCGAGCTTTTAAACCATCTACAGTTAAACCATGAAATATATCAGTATATGCTCAACTTCTTTCGTGCATCGATAAAAACCAAAATATTTATTGGAAATTAAGAGGTGGCTTTTCGATAACATTTTGGTCAAAAGTATACACCAAATCGCTCAACGGGCCCGCCCCCCCCCCCCCCCACCAAAAAAAAAAAAAAAGGAGAAAAAAAAGGGGGGGAAAAAAGGAAAAAAGGGAAAGAGAGAGAGGAAAAAGAGGGGACAAACAAAAAAGGCAAGGGTGCAGGAGGAGTGAGGGGGGTACTACAAGGCGGGAGGGGAGGCATGCGAGGGACATAAGAACGTTTGAAGTTTATTGGAAGTTGGTCGGGATACATACGCGCACGTACGTTGACGAGAAATCTGATATTTTGGAGGTAACTATAGGCCTATATAGTTTAACTTCTTTCTGGCACAGGCCTATGCCTATATAAAAAGCCAATATTGATCGGAAATAAAGTGATTGCTTTACAATAAAATATTGCTCAAAAGTACATACCAAATCGCACCAAATGAGTTCGAAAATTGAAGAAAAAACCCCAATTCAGACTCCCCCTGTTCGAGCTTTTAAACATCTATACTTAAACCATGAAATATATCAGTATATGCTCAACTTCTTTCGTGCATCGATAAAAACCAAAATATTTATTGGAAATGAAGAGGTGGCTTTTCGATAACATTTTGGTCAAAAGTATACACCAAATCGCTCAACGGGCCCGCCCCCCCCCCCCCACCAAAAAGAAAAGAAAAAAAAGGAGAAAAAAAAGGGGGGAAAAAAAGGAAAAAAGGGAAAGAGAGAGGAAGAAGAGGGGACAAACAAAAAGGCAAGGGTGCAGGAGGAGTGAGGGGGGTACTACAAGGCGGGAGGGGAGGCATGCGAGGGACATAAGAACGTTTGAAGTTTATTGGAAGTTGGTCGGGATACATACGCGCACGTACGTTGACGAGAAATCTGATATTTTGGAGGTAACTATAGGCCTATATAGTTTAACTTCTTTCTGGCACAGGCCTATGCCTATATAAAAAGCCAATATTGATCGGAAATAAAGTGATTGCTTTACAATAAAATATTGCTCAAAAGTACATACCAAATCGCACCAAATGAGTTCGAAAATTGAAGAAAAAACCCCAATTCAGACTCCCCCTGTTCGAGCTTTTAAACATCTATACTTAAACCATGAAATATATCAGTATATGCTCAACTTCTTTCGTGCATCGATAAAAACCAAAATATTTATTGGAAATGAAGAGGTGGCTTTTCGATAACATTTTGGTCAAAAGTATACACCAGATCGCACCAAATGAGTTCGAAAATTGAAAAAAATTCTACTTCTGAGGGGGGCCCCCTCAGACTCCCCCCTGTCCGAGCGAGAGCGGTGCTGCGCACCGCTTGGATGGTACCACCACAATTTCATTTTTTTGGCCCCCCCCTAAAAAAATTCTGGATCCGCGCCTGTACATGATTGACTAATTTTAAAAGCGGTGCGAAGCACCCGGGCGAAGCACCGCTCCGCGGTAACTCGGACTGGGGAGTCTGTAATTGGATTTTTTTTCTCCAATTTTCGAACCCATTTGTGGGACATTTGGTGCGTACTTATGACCAATATTTAATTGAAAAGCCTTCACTTCATTTTCAATCAATATTGGCTTATTATCAATTTAATTCAAAGTTAGATTTTTTCCCTTCAATTTTGCGAAAGCAAACAACAGCGTAAGGGTTTGAAATTCCATGGCTGTGTATAATATCATTAAGTATAAAGCGGCGCGAGCCAAGTGTGAGCGGCGCGTTTTGCGGCGTGGATGGGGTCTGGGTAGTAGGCCTATACATTTTAATGGTCCCGAAAATGGTTCCTGGGCGCCAATTGGGTTAAATGTTTCAGTATTGAAGCTTAACATGTTACTTTTTTCGCACGAATAATTATTAAACAGTGAAACTAATTCGCGCGTAGCGCGCAAACTAAGTCTATTTTAACACTACAAAGGTCCAGAAAACGTTCCTGAAGCCATCTTGTTCACCTTGACTAACAAAATATTAAAATAATTCGCGCGGAGCGCTAAAAGATTGGCTATTGTTTATAAAAAAAGGTTTAGAAAACGTTCCTGAAACCATCTTGTTAAGCTTGATTCTCTGACAATAAAACATTGAAACTAGTTCGCGCGTAGCTTGAAAAAATTGCCTATTGCTACATTTAAAATGGTCCAGAAAAACGTTCCTGAAACCATTTTGTAAGCTTGAATAATAAAACATTGAAAATAATTCATGCGTAGCGTGAAAAATTGCCTATTGTAACACTAAAAGGTCAAGAAAAACGTTCCTGAAGCCATCTTGTTAAGCTTGAATAATAAAACATTGAAATTAAGTTGCGCATAACGCGCAAAAATTGGTTATCTTAACACTAGAATGGTCCTGAAAAACGTTCCTGAAATAATAAAACATTGAAAATAATTTGCGCATAGCGTGAACAAAATTGCCTATTGTTGCATTGAAAAAGTCCAGAAAAACTTTCCTGAAGCCATCAAATTGCCTATTGTTACATTAAAAAGGTCCAGAAAACGTTCCTGAATAATAAAACATTGGAATTAATTTGCGCGTAGCGCAAAAATTGGTTATTATAACACTAGAATGGTTCTGAAAAACGTTCCTGAAGCCACCTTGTAAAGATTGAACAATAAAACATCGAAAATAATTCTCGCGTAGTGTGAAAAAATTGCCTATTGTTACACTAAAAAAGGTTTAAAAAATGGTTATTTTAACGCTAAAATGGTCCTGAAAAACGTTCCTGAAGCCACCTTGTTATAAGCTTGAATAAAAATCGTTGAAATTTATTTGAGCGTAGCGCGCAAAAATTGGTTATTTTAACATTTTGAAAATAATTAAAAAAATAGCATTTACAATGGATTTGGATTGGGAATTTTTTTCTCCTAACCTATGAATTTTTCAAAATGATAAGATTTTACTGATGTTAATATATGAATACCTAACTTGGGACCAAAGGGTTTTTACTGGTGTAAATATACAAATGCCTAACTTTACACCAAGGGTTTTTACTGGTGTAAATATGTAAATGCCAAACTTTGCACTAAAGGGTTTTTACTGGTGTAAATATACGAATACCTAACTTTTTGCACTAAAGGGTTTTTACTGAGAGTAAATATACAAATGCCTAACTTTGCACCAAAGGGTTATACTGATGTAAATATACAAATGCCTAACTTTACACCAAAGGGTTTTTACTGGTGTAAATATACAAATGCCTAACTTTGCACCAAAGGGTTTTACTGGTGTAAATATACAAATGCCTAACTTTGCACCAAAGGGTTTTACTGGTGTAAATATACAAATGCCTAACTTTGTACACAGATTTCTTACCAGTGCCATTAAATATGTTGACTGGTATTTTCAACAACCTTTCTTTGCATTAAATATTCTGACTGTTTTGATACTAGCTTATATACTAGCGGTTTTCAGTGGTGATGACAAAATGCCCAACTTGAGATCAAATACTTTGGCTGGTTTTACATGGTATTTGCCAGTGTTGTGTGCTACCAATATATTATTGGTATATTTTGATTAGATAATTGATTGTTTTTTAATCATTTTTATCAAACAAGTGTTTAAATAAACACTTATTTGACAAAATTGTTTTTGAGAATGTTTTAGGATGAGTCTTTTTGAACTTCATGTATTTTTGAATAGACTAACTTTCAATATTATTATATTATGATCTAAATGGTTCAGATGGATGCCACGAGCCAAAAAATAATAGTTTGCCATATCTACAAGTTTTAAGCATCTATTAGTTTCATTAGGTCAAAGGTCAGGAAGCTATACCGCTAATGTGTGCTGACCTTTGACCTAATGAAACTAGTAATAGATGCTTAACTTGTAGGGGAAGATGGGGCAACTGGTCCAGTTAAGTATATTTCATGGTATAAAAGATTAGAGCTCTGATAAATATTTACCGAATTGCTATGATAACATCACCCATGTAACTGTTTACATAGCATATTATTAATGTTAAAAAATATTGAAAGAAAAAGTAATTTACCACTACCGTAAAACGAGGTAAATAGGGACATAGGGGTGAGTAGGGACAAAAATGGGAACAGTTTTTTAAATGTCACCCGGCCAGTTTGTGTACCGTGAATAGGAACATGGGGCCCCCATGTCCCTATTCACCCCGTTTTACGGTGCACAAACTGGCCGGGTAACATTTAAAAAACTAGGGCCTTTTTTGTCCCTATTCACCCTGTTTTACGGTAACTGAAAAGTTTACTTGGCGTGGACCATGACTTACCCCATCACTGGGGCAACTGGTCCAATATGTTCCAATAGTTAAAAATACACACAAATCAGTGAATGACAACACAGAAATGACGCACTATTGTCTCAACATATTTACATATTATGTAATGTGTAAAAAAACGATACAGTCTAATGAGACACATGTTTTATACACTGTTCGTGGTTAATGTGTAAATAGCAGTAATACTATAAGAAGCTTGCACAAAGCAAGCAAAGCTTGCAACTACACTTTTTAAGATAAATCTAGTAAAATGGTAACAGAGTTGCGATGGTCAGATAACCCATACATCTGTCTATAATAACACTTTCTTTAATGTTTTTAATTACTAATTAATATATAATCATCATTTAGTACTTATTATAAGCTATCTTAGTAATTAGCAAGCTTGTCATGTCACTGGGCAAGTCAGTCAATATAGCCATAACTGACCATTAGATTTGGGGTATTGGTATTACACAGTTTGGTCATTTACAATGCAAAACAATTGCTTTAGGTCATTTAACAACTTAACCATTCTGGCAGCCATTTTGGAAAGTGATACAGAATCAAAATTGTCACAGAGGTGGGTCTTATATCTAAAAGCAATTATAGCTATAGCAGTTTAGAACATACTATTTGTTGAATGTGATGCAATATACACTCTTATAATTGTCTATTTTATGGAATTTGACAATTTGTGCAGCCATTTTGGGGTAATTTTGGATTCTTAAGTATGTTAACCATGAGTAACTAGTTGTCTAATAAACACATCCCATCGTTAAAACTATATTTTCATCATACATTTTTGTTGATATTATGCCATTTTTTGGGCATTTTTACCATTTTTTGCCATCATTTTGGCAGCCATTTTGGTTTTAAAGTACCGTTAAACATCGTCTATAAGCCCATACTGACTAGTTAATAAGCTGAAAATAGATTAAAGGTATGAGCGCCCTCTTTGATCCAGAGAAATTAGCACGAATGAGTTTAGTGTATTCGATATTCAATACTATAAAGTTGTATTACTATCTTAATAATTTCATGGACAGACGAATTGCTCAATTGGTAAAGCATCAACTTCAGTATCACGTGGTTGGGGGGGGGGGTCGATTCTCAAGTACACTCTTTGCAATTTCTTTTGAAATCCTAGTGATATAGAAATTAACGCAAACTTGAATGTAAAATTATTACTCAATTATACTAGCTTTATTTTTATTTTTCAAAAAACAAGCGCATAATTAATTTGATTATAAAAAGTAATGATCTTAATAGTCCAACCTTTTTATGAGCTAAAAAACATTTATACTACAAATAACTGCAGCAAAATGTATTCATTGGCCATTGGCTTTTTTTTAATGTTTCAAACAGTAATCTTAAACGTTTCCTTCATCATGATTTAAGGGCGAATTATGATGATGCATTTTAGGTTGGTATCAAGTTAAGCAACAAAATGAAAGTAACTATGCAAACAACTATAATCCTGGTCTCACAGGATTAAAATGGAATGGATATTAAATCAATTTATTTCCAATAAGATAGAGGGCCGTCCATTTATACCGACCCATCAATCATACATGTAGTTATAAAACAGTATCTGACATAGCATTCCCGTTTAGCTCAATTGGTAAAGCCGACAGTTTGGACTAGGGCAATTGTGATCGCAGGTTCCTGATGACAATTCCTGGATCGAATCTCACTTCAAGACTTCTTAGTTTGAAAAGTTTATAAATATTTACGGTATATATAATTCTTAACTTTGTTTTTACCATGACTAAATAGGGAATCTATCCATGTCTTTAGTGTGGGTTTTCTCTCTTTCTTCTATTTTTTATTCTTTTTTAATGTTATCACAATCGTTTATAAATAGTACAAACATTTAAATAAAATTGACTTTTGAAGACAGTATTAATCATTAATTTAAGGATACTATGACGGGCGGACATTAGTTCAAATCAACCTCCACGACTTGGTATTTTTGTGAAGACATGCATGGATGGAGCACAATGAGACAATACGTTGATTACAATTCACTGCTTTTCAGTTCTGCTACTTATGGTCTTTTGTTTAAATTGTGGTTTTTGTGAATAGTTGGCCATTGTTGGTTCTAGATGACAATTCCTGATTCGAGTTTTTAGAGACATACACCATGTATGGTTCACAGTTGATCGATACAAGCATGTAGCATGTCTGTAGAATTGGGGCAGAGGACTTCTTTAGTGATATAGACACAGTTTCGTAATCCTAAAACTAATCCGTTATAAATCAATAACACGTGGCCACTATACTACCATTTACATGAATGTAATGCATGACCTTCAATACCACGTGAGCTGCTCAAACTATGACATGTTCACTAGGCGGGCAATTTAGAAGGTAATCCGTCCAACGTGTGTATTACAGTTCCGAAAAATTAAACAGACTTTAAAAAGATGAATGGTGCCGTAAATAAGTCCTTCTCGTGATTTATTTTATTATTTCCACTCAGCTTTGTGTTTTGCATTTGTTTTGTGCTTTGTGTTTCACCAAGAATAGATATGGCACAAACGTGTAATTACGCGTTTCGAATCAGTGAGGACAACAGGCAAACAGTCAAAACGTTATTGACTGGCCATGGCTTGCGTGTCCAGTTTGATTAAATTTGGTTTCATTTTAAAAAAATAAAATAAAAAACCAACGAGAAAAAACACCAGATTCCCTGTTCATTCATGATAACTTAATAAAACACTGTCCAGAATTTGAAAATTATGACCTTTCCAAAAGTAGAAGACTTGAAGTGAGATTCGAACCAGGAATTGTCCTCTGGAACCTGCGATCCACAATTGCCCTGGCCCAAACTGTCGGCTTTACCAATTGAGCTAAATTGGACTGCTATGTCAGATACTGTTTTATAAGCACATGTATGATTGATATGTCGGTATAAATGGACGGCCCTCTATCTTATTGGAAATAAATTGATTTAATAACCATTCAATTATAATCCTGTGAGACCAGGATTATAGTGGTTTGCAAAGTTACTTTCATTTTGTTGATTAACTTGATCTACCAACCTAATATCATCATAATTCGACCTTAAATCATGATGAAGGAAACGTTTAAGATTACTGTGTGAAACATTTAATATAAGCCAATGAATACATTTTGCTGTAGTTAATTTGTAGTACAGGGTGTCTCAAAAAAAACCGTGCACGTGTTTACCCAACTTATTGACCATGAACTTCTAAAATTTGGTGTAACAATTGTATACATATTGATAGACCAAACACTTAGCTTTCATATGCCGTTTATTTCATCTAATTTGGTTTTGTCAATCCTGAGATATGATCAATTAACTAAAGCTACCTAAAATCGAAGTTGTGCCACTTTTACGGAAAGAATGCTTAAGATAAGCATTAAAACCCTCGTCCTCTTAAGGGAGGGTGATCGCCGATTGCGCTAGAACGCAAAAAACAGTGACCTAGGGCGTCTAGGTGATCGCTTTTACATTACCTGCGCTCATTTTGACGAAAATAAATTGAGGCTGCCACCTTATCCGGGGGGTAGGGTAAGCCGTCAAAGTCCGATAGTATAGGGGGTGGTTGCCACCTTACACTTTTTTTTTAAATCGCCATTTTGAAAAATATTTTTATTGTGTGTTCCTGAAATATTTTAGCATGGGCCTTTGTTAGAAACACCATTTCCATCACTTATAAGCAAAAAACCGGGTGAAATTCCGATATTTAGAACTCTTTTGGCGAAGATTTCTATGATATTTCACTGTCCAGCGAATACGGCGGGATTTTGAGGTCGGCCATGTTTGGTGACGTCATTGTGACGTCATGCGTGGGATGTTTGTACTTGTTTTAGTATGTATAGATAGAGGGAACCTCTAGCTATAACATGGTACCCAAATAAGCATACTCTGCATTTCGGATTGGATTTTTTTAGAGGGTGGTAACCCCGGTGGTAACAACCCCCCCTCTCCGGAGTAACTCTTTCTATTCATTGCAAACTGTAAAGTGGCACAACGTTGACTTTAGGTAGCTTTATTTAATTGGTCATATCTGAAGATCGACAAAACCAAATCAGATGAAATAAACGGAATATGAAAGCTAACCGTTATGGCTATCAATATGTATACAATTGTTACACCAAATTCTATAAGTTCACGGTCAATAAGCTGGGTAAACACGTGCACGGTTTTTTTTGAGACACCCTGTATACATGTTTTTTAGCTTATAAAAAGGTTGGACTATTAAGATCATTACTCTTTACAATCAAATTAATTATTCGCTTGTATTTTGAAAAATAAAAATAAAGCTAGTATAATTGAATAATAATTTTACATTCAAGTTTGTGTTAATGTGTACTTGAGAATCGAACACCCCAACCTCGTGATACTGAAGATGACGCTTTACCAATTGAGCAATTCGTCTGTCCATGCAATAATTTAGATACATGTAGTAATACAACTTTATAGTATTGAATATTGAATACACTAAACTCATTCGTGCTAATTTTTCTAGATCAAAAGAGGGCGCTCATACCTTTTTATATATTTTCAGCTTATCAACTATTAGTCAATATGGCTTATAGACGATGTTTAACGGTATGTTATCAAAGCAAAAATACTAGAAATGTTACGGGACACACCTAATTGTCGGGAGTGATTGGCCGACCTCACCGGACCGTTCCCGATCCGTAGGATTCTGTTACGAACGTACGTTCAGACAATGATTGGACAATGATTGACATTCCAGATAATTGAGGATAGTAATCCGACTTTTTCACTTTTCGTGTCGTAAACGGGAGCCATAATCGGCACTTTGTGACCTCCGCAGATCTCATGTGTCAAAATTACCTCTAAATTATCTTTCAAATAATTCGAAATGCCTAGTAAGTGTAGACCATAAGCTAATTTTGAGCAATTTTGACATTAAAAAAGGTAAGATTTTCGCGCGTACCTTGCCCATTAGGTTACAAGGCCCGCTTAGCAGCGCTATGAATTGATGCCCTAAAAACCGTCAACAAATTTAAATATTCGCCTTGCTTCCATCCAAGCTGGTTGCTATACATGACATAATTCTCGTGTGCAACCAACCGGCTGTACAGTATTGCAACGCACATTGAGTAGTTTACACGCATGAGCGTAGATGTAATTTGCAACATAATGGAAACTTACCCATGCAGTTTGCCCCGAATTTAAATATATGCACTGGGTAATCCTCTCGTAGTATTGATAACAATAGGTTTACCAGAGTGAATTAATAGCGCTTCTAAGCGGGCAATTTATGTCATGCAAATGCCTATAAGAATGTGTCTTTCCACCAAAATTAATATCTTTGGTACATCTTCACGGGCGCGGGCATACAGTTTTTGAAATCAACGCCTGAGCATATAATACATACATGGATAATCATCCCCCAGAGGTCAGTGAACATACCAAGCGAGTACGCATCCATCCGCGTCCATAAAAAACGTCGAAAAGGGTCCAAATTTCACCACACGACGTCGTCGACGTCTTTCTGAAAAAGGGGTACTTTTAGGGGGCATCGCACTTTAGGGTATCCATTACAGCATCGAGATATCGACGTTTAGGGAACTAATTGTTGTATGTGTGACTTTTCAATAAACAGGCAAAATGTTGAAAAAAATCTTCAATATTTCCCTACTTTGATTGCTACATCATGCATATCACATGCATCTGTATGAATTTCACATGATTTTGAATTAAGATTATTTTGAGCATTACTATATATACGCCATTTAGGGGTGCATTGTTTAGTATTGGTAACGCCGTTTAGGGTATAGGGTTTGTATGTGTTACGCCATTTAGGGGTATCAAAATAGTGTTCTGGTTCACGCCATTTAGGGTCCATTTCAGAGGTGCTTGGACGCGCATGTGTACCCGCTTGGTATGTTCACTGACCCCCGGGTATCATCCATCAGTTCGCGGAATTGCGTGGATTTAACTTATTGCTAGTAGCGGCGTCAGCATTTTTGTTGGGGGGGGGGGGGGGGGGGGAGGGGGGCAAGAAACAATCTGCTGGGTGGGGGGGGGGGGGGGCGGCGGCACAAGAATGTTACATTTCAGACCAACTTTTACTTTTAACTAATTTCACCCATGTGCCGCCAATATGGTTATCGTGGTTAACATTGCAAGCCTATCTCAACTATCTCGTATATAAGTAAATTCAACACCTAAAGTTGTAACGCACGAATCACCCATGTCCACCCATAACGCCGCAGTAAAGCTCTAAATTCAACTTCGAAATTGAAGATTTTGATAATTTTCTCACATAACGTCCAACTCTTTCCCTTTCGTGTTATCAATTGCGTTCTCCCCTGATGCTGGGCGAACCGATATGACCGACACCCGTATCGAACTAAGTGGAATGTCTTCGTTGCCTGAAGAGGATGCCGTGTCCGAAAATCTGAAACAGAGCGCATTCACAACCGCTGTACGCCATCTTGCCATGGTAACTAGATAAATGATGAAGTTGGAAGATGCGGAGAGGTACGTGGCCCAGGTGACAGCAAGCTGGAACGGATCTTGGCCCCCGGGGACATGGAAAGACTGCCTTTTGTCACCATCAAGGGTCGTTATAATTCTGAAGTGATACAGCCAGAATGGTACCCACCGAATTAGAGCTATGGTGTACAGAGTAACCGCAGCTTTGCAGCGATGTTTCACGTTATTGTTGATGGTAGTGATGACGTGGTCGTCGAGTTTCATCTGATCATCGGAGACCTTAGAACTTCTTTTGCGAACTTGAAGATACCACCTCACCATCTGTCCGAATGGACCCATGAACCCTATAAAACACAAGGCAACGAAATACATGGCGTAGTAATATTGAAAATGGGGCCATATGTAGCCGCAAACTTCTAGACCTTTCCAGTTAAAAGCATAACTGGTAGTTGGAATTGGAATAACAATGAATGTACAGTAGACCCAACAAGCCCCCACGTGTCCCCACGCTTTCTTTCGATCCAGAAACCATTCTGGTTTAACAAAGATGGCAGTCACTTGATGCGACAGAGCGAGTAGCGAATGTAGACTCACGAACATGAAAGCTAAATCCAAATAACTCACTATTTGACATCCCAGGATCCCAAATGCCCACCCATCTGGACTGGATATGGAAATCAGATGGAACGGTGATATGCCCAGTAGTAACAGATCGGCGAATGCTTTGTTGGCGAGATAAATATTGCTCGGTGTCAGAAGAGAGGAGCGGAAGCAGACTGCGAGGAGCAAAATGAGTAAATTGGTGAGGAATCCGAAGCCACATACGCATGCAAGTAGAACAACATGTCCATATGCAGCAAAGTTACCTTTCTCGTTGATATCAGCGGTATCTGCTGAGGCTATATCCATTTTAAGCTGATTCTGTACAACCGAATCCGTTAAATGTAGATAGATTGCGACTATAAAATTGTTTAAATCGGAAAATCGTCCACATGAAAATTCCGGGTATAGAATATCATGAAGGCTTACAGCCTGCTGAATAATGTACTAACTGATGCGTTCCGAAAGCTGGACGGAATAATGATGACGGTAAAAACTCTGTAGTAAATATCCCTATCCAATCACCTATCCAATCACCTACTCCATATACCACTGTCATGACTGTAGACAAAAATGTTGCAGAATTAATTGTGCTTGATCAATATTCTACCTCAAAACATTGGGCTATTCCAGTTGAATTCAATACACCCCCTCTATATGCCTATGGAAGACATGGCTTTAATCTTCAACGGGGCGCACGGAATTCGTATGGAATATAGCCATACAAAACAAGTGAATAACATCGTCCTCTAAAATTCATAATTGCATTGGGTGCCAAGTTTCACACACTTTCAGATAGACAGAATATAAATTACTTTATTAAAATACCAAAAGGTCACGCTTTATCATTCTAATATTATATGTGTGAAATTTTAATTTCAATATTCTGTCAAAATATGTTTACGCTTGATAAGTCCCTTTACCAGAAGGCCGACCGGTTGTGGTGGCTATTATAAGGGAGGAGGGGGACGTTCAACTCAATGGGACCGCAGTTTAAAGAATGACACATGCAGTTGGTCGCAGGTGGTATAGATAAAGCAGTGGCAGTTGGGTAAGCTATACGATGCAGTTGGTTCTATCGATGTCAATACCTTGTATCTCCATTTGGCCCTTCAGCATGTTGACCGGGAACGCCAACTCAAACTACCGGGCTAAATAAGGGCAAATTGAATGGAATGAGACAGGGAAGAAAGGAAGAAGAGGAAGGGGATGGGAAAGTCCCTTTCTAAGTCCTACAATACCCCATGTAAGTCACTGAGGCTTTGTAATGCACGATCACACAAATCGTCAAGTGTTCGGAAGGTTAAATCTCTTCTCTTATCCAAGTATCCAAGTTTCTATTCGCTTTTCACTTCTTCTCCTTATTGTCCTTTCCATGATATACAACTATCTTCATAATTGTTTCCTTCCTCTCTCCTTCCTTTAGTTTTTCCTTCCCTTTTCTTTCCCTCTTTTCTAGTCCTCCTCTTCCTTTCTTTCCCTTTACCTTCCTTCCCTTTCCCTTCCCTTCAGCTCCACATAACATTTCAATAAAGATAATCATCCCCTCTGTTACGCCCACACTTGTATGACTAGAATAAATATAGAATATATATAGAATATAAAATAAGTAACTGACCAGGTAATAAATATGCTCTCAACTCTAACTGAGCTGCTACGTAAAAATATCAAATTATTTAGTTGTGAGGAAATGTCTTCTCTTTGATTTGAGATATTACACGTGGAGATTGACTGAATATTAAATCAGTTATGTGCCCAAAACCAAAACCAAGTCCGTTTCTCACTTTAACATTTTGTTCGTTTCAAGCAGCCTTGGACAAGCAACGGGCAGAGTATTGATTAGGCTATCTGGTAGCGACAACTCACGAGGATTGGGGATGCTTTAGTTGATTAGTTGAACAATGCAGCCCATTCAAAACCAAAGTGTGAAAATGTAAACGGCACTTTATTCTATCCTTTTCAATGTAGCGTTCTTAATTAATTAAAGAATAAAGGTATTGTTTTTAGACCGTACCCGTGTTATATTGTCTGACATAAATGCGTTCGATAGTATTATTTTTTTGCGTAGAACAACTCCGCCGCAGGGTACGGTCTAAAAACAATATCTTTATTCTCAATCTTAAACAATCATATTTTAGACATTTATCAAAGAAATAAGTACATTTTATTGTCCACATTTGACAACTTTTAACCCTGCTAGGATCGAATAACCCACAAACATTCCATCCAATCACATGCGATGAGTAAACCATGCGTAAGCGTCGCGGCGCCGGCATAAACGCAGGAAAAGCGCTTAAGACGCACTGCAGAAGTGCGCATTATGGAGCAAACCACGCATTGTGAAGGTCGGGCGCACTGTTAAAACGTAAGCCCCACCTCCCCGTGTTAAGTTGTCTCATCTAGATGTCGCCGATTTCTCTGAGAACCAATGAGATTGCTTAAACTTTCTTAGCTGTTCAAGAATAACGGATCGTCGTTAATAATATCTCAAATTAAAGGGGGGCTTTTCCTTACAACTTTATAATCTAATATTTGTTCGTAGGAGCTACAGTTTTGGAGTTATTCGTTTTATTACCGGGTTAGTTACTAATACAATTAGTTTGATAAAAAAGCAATGGTGAATGTTAAACATATCAATTTAATACACACATTCACCGATATGATAGATGTAATGCTATTTTAAAAGCCATATGGATTAAATTTCGAGAGTATTTTTACTGGACATGTGACTAACATGACTAATAGGAGGCCGCCATTGCGAGTGCAGCGGAGAAAGATCCCTGGATGTGGAAGCTTCACTGTACAACAACTAGGGTTATTATTAACAAACTTGAGTGAAACTGTTTACAAACATTGTTCAAAGACTCTTTTTGTTGTATGGAGGGGTCAACCCGTATGGAGACGAGCTGTGAATACGTTTATCTTGACCTTTAATATGTAATGCAACTTCTCATTGTTGGATATACATTTTGGATGTCGGAAACAGGATGTAGAGACAATTTAAAACCCGCCCCCAATATTAGAGTCGTGTCGGTTGAGACACGACACTGTCGGTCAAGATTGGCACTGTGGGGCAGTTGCCCCACCTGAACATAATAGTCTCAAAATTTATGCAGCAGTGGGCTAAATAAAGGAAAATGTTATATAGTAAATTGATGAAAACCCGAAGGATTGGTTATTATTTGCTGACGCTAGTGAGGTACGTACAAAATATTTTTTGAGTCAAGTGACTCACTTTTCATAAATGGGGTTACTGTGGAGACAAATTGACTCATTTTGATCAATAAAGTGTCACTGTGGAGACAAATTGACTCAGTTTTACGATGATGACTCGCTTTTTATTTTCAGTGATGTTTAATAGACAATCACTTTGCAATTTGTGCAAAAATGCCCTCGAAAAGAAATGGATGTTGAGAAGTTATTTCATGACAGGGCATCGGCATTTTGTGTTGAGCGACGTTGGTCCGAAACACACATAGGCTAGCTTCAAACATGTCAAAAGAAAATACACACTTGCTCATCCCTGTCTTGAAAATCTATGTTAAAGGGGCACTAAGAGATGTGTTGGAGGCTGCGCCCTCAATTATGATGAAAACTGGGATTAGTATATTTTTATAATTGTATTACATGTATGAACTTACACCTATAAGGATTAAGAAAACTCAGCCCTCTTTGTACAAGAAAACGTCGATTCAAAAATGCTCGTACAGCCGCGACGAGCATTTTACGTACGGCAGTATCCCCCTGCAGTACGCGTGATACATAACGCGAACCATATTTGCATAGAGGGCGTTTTTCAATAAATAGCGATGATTGTTTTAATCGAGTTTTGCTGTGTTTTTGTCAGTAGAAACAACAATAATGGAAATTTTTAATGTTCATCTTGAATTCTGAAGTAAATCTTTAAACATTTAAAATTTTCAACACCACTTAATGTCCCTTTAATACCCAACTCTCAGCTCATGCACAAAACGCCATCATAATAGCACACCAAGAAGCAAGAAGAGTTTTGCCTAGTACCTTTTCTTTTATATGACATACAATATGAACCATAAACCGACACATTTTATAACATTATTAAGATTTCAATCAATATTTCTTTTTCTAAACTGATCATGGGCATTAAGTTGTGAAATCCAATCTTAAACTGATATTGCGATATGAATACTTGTTTTTGAAAGGTGTTATAGAACTACTGAAGCACCTGTGTCCATGATGTGTCGTGGGTTGTGGATTCACAAACGGATCCGGGCGGCAAAATTCTTTACCGTTGCCAACATTTGGATAGGCTAGTTAAAATGCGTACTAATAACATCGTAGCGCGGGCGTAGTTCACATAAAGCTCGCTGTACGCTATACATATTCGACTTACGCACGTTCTATCGTATTAATATATGTTGTTAAAACAGATGGCCATGCGTTTTAAGTTGGGCCGGTCTCGTGTGACGAACTTAAAATTGGTGAATATCGCGTGTATTTTCATTTGAATGGCGATAACTTTTCTATACTAGGCATTACCCCCACAAAAGTATACATTTTCTTGATTAAAATTGTCTTAGGAGTTCAAAAATGCACTTAAAATTAACATAGGATGAACCCCTAGAAGGTTATGAATTTGAAAAGGTCAACAATTTATGAAAAAAATCTGCTGAGAAAAAAAAAAATGAAACAAATTCTGCATACCCTACAAGGTTAATTATTGCAGATTTAAATTCCTGACAGTTAAAGCTTTCCAAGCATATATAACTTTCTATATCTAGGTAATGTTTACAGTATTTTGCACCGGGCTGGAAAAAATGTCATTTTGTGAAGAAAAAAATCTGACATACGAGGGGCAGTCAATAAGTAATGAAAGTGATCATGGTATGGGATGCATGAGTGATTCTATTGAGGGGATAATGTGATCAATACAAAGTATGAACCTTTGTCTTTCATACAATACACTTTTGGATTTTTAAATGTGAACTATGACGTTATAGCACTGTCTCAAAGTAAGTACACTTGGGACACTGCTAAATCAGTTATTTGGCGGGAAATTTGAATTGTTTTTATGAAACACGTGGTAAGAAGATTGCATAACATGACATCAGAAGCAGGTAAATCCCGATTTTTTTTCTCGCATAAATATGATACTAAAGGCAATAACCTTAATCCCTGTGTAATTTGGAATGTGTAGTATAAGAGGAAAAAGTAAGGAGAAGCAATTGAATAAAAGGTATACAAATATCAGTATTTCAAATAGCTAATTTTTATTTAAAAATGCCCAGTCAGTGAATCACTAATATGGCGGAAAATCAAACAATTTAGGAAAAATTCAAGCAATTAACCAGTTTGGAAGATTCCATATGATAGTTAACTAATTATCTGAACTTATTCGCATGAAACCTGCAGAAAAAATGCGCATGCGCAGACGACAGATAATTTTGAAACGGGCCCAAAATGGCTAAAATCATGAAATTTACCAGATAAAAGCTTACTGTGCCTTCAAATTCTAATCAGAAATAATGAAAAATGTTTAAATCAATGTGTAAACATATTGTGATAGTCAAAATGAAGATATACAGGAATGTATCAATCAAAGATGGCTGCCACAACCTCTCTTATTACTGTTATCTTTAGAGCTACTAGATATGTATTATGTAAGTAATTGTCATATAATTTCGATGGTTTGAGGAAATTTTATGAACAGCTCCTTTTGAAATCCCCACTATTATTGCTTTACATCCCACAACAATTTATTAAATTATAATCCCTCTATTGTTCTTTATCCTTTGTGTTGTTTTCTAAGGTATATTATTGTGGATTTTGCTAAATAAAAGCGTATTTGAGATGGTCCCTTCTTGTTCGTATTAAGGCATTCAGATCTAAAAAAAGAGTGTCAAACAGAGATAAGTGTGTATTCGAACTATGTGCCAAGTGTTGCATTGCCGAGATATACGCAAATGTATCAATCAACCCATATTCAACATATTACATATCCAGCCAAATAATTGGCAGATTTCAGTCAGTGTCTGAAACCTATTGTGTTTATGTTAATGACGTTACATAACCAAAGGTATCTAACAATCCAAAAGTGTATTGTTTGAAAGACAAAGGTTCATACTTTGTATTGATCACATTATCCCCTCAATAGAATCACTCATGCATCCCATACCATGATCACTTTCATTATTTATTGACTGCCCCTCGTATTTACCTGCTTGCCATGTGCTTACTGTACGTAACCTGTCCTTTAAGATACTAAACATCTCTTAGGTGATCCAATTCAACTTGATAGAGCACAGAAACACATACAGAATAAATGAACTGGATACATGTAAGTAATAGTACCCTGTACTAACTGCCCAACCTCATTAATACAAACGCGTCGATGTAAAACAATTCAAATCAGGATTGAAACTTACTATATAAGTTCTAGCTGCAGCTAAGCAGAGGTGATGGTATGTTCATTTCATTGTCTAGAGTTATAATGCTACAATATAACACACACTCCTGTAGTACAATGGCCTCCTCTCTGCCTTTTTTGTAAAGCAAGCCTTCCCTGGTTGTTTTCTCATAATTTAAGTATTAACAACCTTTGTAACTGCCAAGTACATGTAACCATAATCTGACTGTGTATTTTGTTCCAAGGGAACAACACCATCCGATATGACATGAAGCACGAAATAGGAATATATTGCATCAGATGATGGCTGAATTGCAATGACAGAGTCCTTCACAATCAACCCAGTAATAGTCCACCTGTGGCAAATTTAAATCTGTGTCTGCTGATCTGCAGAGTCTTCTGATACATCCTGATCACTTGCACTTACTCAATCGAGAAAAGCTACTGATTTGAATGGCGCGACATTGTAGCCTTGTTTTTACTTCTGTTCAATTTGGTTGCTAGTTAAATATATTATTTTAATTGGCTTAATTAGGCTAAGTATGAGGTTTATGTAAGTTTCAGATTCTATGCAATAAGCCCTACTCCAAAATAATAGTATTATAGGCCTTTGCCTCCTCGTATGTGCTGGTAAAAGACGCTGCGTCGGTACATATCCATCCAGTCATACACATGTAGTTCTTCAATGCATTGCGGGTCTGTAATTATTGATTAATTCTTTATTAATTAAGGTGATTACCCATTATTATACATCTAAATTATTCAAATCAGTCTATTTACCAGAGTTTATGTACTTAGATGCAACAATTTCATTCCATAAACATGATTGCACTGAACTGTACTGTAGATGCCAAATTTGCTGCGCCGGACTCTCCTGCGCCAGACTCTCCTCCACCCCTAATGTTGGTTAATTAGCCATTAATTAACAAAAAATGACAACATTTTAACGCATACTAATACTTTTATCTTCTTGCCCTGCATAAGAGCTTTATTTTGATACCAAATTTAGCTATGTAGGTGGTATCTTTATACAAGAAATTGAATAGACAATGTCATTTTTGATGTGCCGATGTCACAACTCCACCTTTTTGCAGGCCCAGTTCAAAACGCATGGCCAGATAGCTTTATTCTGTAAAAATCATATCGATTGAAATTCCAATCGCTGTCAGCCAATTCCTCGTGGTCTAATGGCTATGGAACAGGTCTTATGAACGAAAGGTTACGTAGTTCGAATCCCGGTATCGTAGAATTTTGCGTTAAACCTTTTCGGTCAACTTCGGTCACGATCATATCATCATAAATCGGTACGATATACGAGTAAGTTTATTTTGAACTGTCTGAATTACAGGAAATCACGAATGCTTACGAGGGACCAAACATCCATTAAAGAAAATAGATGTTATGCCACTCGTACGCATGCGTGATAAAAATTAACAAATAAAATCTAGAAACAGTTTTAGTGTGATACGTACACGGGACATCAAAACCACTCGAGTGTGGAGGTTGGTCGCGGCTATACACATGTCTTGAAAGGCCATTCAAGGAGGATTATTCTTACGATATACAATAGGGTGATAATTGATCATGAAAGAAGGGAATAGGATTAGAAATAATGAATAGGGCTAATCTGCGAGTCAGCTCCTCCTCTATTACCTGCCATGATGTCAGTTTCGATCCAAATGTTGTTTACGGTAAAAAATACCGCATCCGGGCGCATCAATGGGCTATTCCATTTGAAATCCATACACCTCTTATATTATTATGGAAGACATAACCATAATCTTCCTCACAACGAATGGAATCACCCATATAAACACTTCAAAAGAAGTAAGTTCCCCTTTAGGGTTTCCATTATATTTTCACAAATATACATTGGGTTCAGATGGGTTTTCTGTCAAATTGTTATGAGGTTCATACCAATACTTGACCAAAATTTCAAATCAACAGGTTCTGTCATGCTTGAGTGAGCTTGTATTGAATGACAAAATGTCCCATTTCAAAAGTTGTCAACATAATGTTTAGTAGTGTGTGTATCCACCACGTTGGTGTATCAATTGACGACATCGATTTCTCATAGTGTTGATGAGGCGCGCTACTCGATATGGAGGTCCAACTCTTGTTGTACCAGAGTTAAACGTTATTTTAGCAACTTTTGAAATGGGACATTCCGTCATTCAATACGTGCTCACTCGAGCATGACAGAACCTGTTGATTTGAAATTTTGGTCAAGTATTGGTATGAAGCCCATAATCATTTGACTGAAACCCCCATTTCATTCCAATGTATTGTTTTAGAAATATAAGGGAACCCCTAAAGGGGAACTTACTTCTTTTGAAGTGTTTAGATAATCCCATTTGAAGTTCACACTCCATGTGCGGGTAGATCAAGGTAATGTCATAGGGGTGTATGGATCTCAAATGGAATAGCCCAATGCGAATTGTTATTGATAGAAAATGCAATTTACCAAATGAATTTGAAGTAGAAGGACAGAGATTTATTTGAGATGTTGATGTTTGGACGAACACAATAACGATGCTTGACTAGCATTTGTTCATATATAAAACAAGGATCAATTGATCGTTGATTTGTACTTCCTTATGTTGTTAGTACAGGGTCATTCTTAGATAAATCCCGCCTGTTTGGCAAATGAGATTGGATCAAGACTACTCTTTTCTTATGTTCAAAAGCTGACAGCGAAATTGTTATCTTCATTTGTTGGAAGTGGCTCTTTTTACTTCATTCTTTTCTTCCATCTTTTCTAACTTTCATTTCATTCAGCTTGCATGCTTATAGGCTTTTTAAGCCTGGCCCGAGCATTGTGCTCGAGCCTGGTCCCTTCAGGACCCAAGCGTGTGTCCGTACGGACCGACCGTTTAAACAAACAAACAAATGTTACATTTCAAGTTTCTAGAAACTCGGTTTTAAATTTCAAATGTTTCTTTGAATATTTTTTCACAACGATAAACATCTGTAACATATTAAAAACATGTTTGGCACAATCTTTACAGATATTTAATTGATTTTTCCCCATATTGCTTATAGGTTGGTCACACGATAGAGTCATCTCCGTCACATTTTCAGTATAAAAATCCATTAGAAAATGTATATGATTCCAGACTAGAAATTGACATCTCTCTCTCTATGTCAGATGGCACCAGGTGGTGCTGCTGTGGCCTTCACAAGAGCTCGCCATTTGGTTCGGTTTGATGCACGTCGTGTTGCTTCTATCGTACTTAAACCAGTGATCCTTTTAATGTCATCAGTCCATGATGTTATAGGGCGTCCTCTGCCACGACTACCTTTTACTGCACCTTGCAGAATTACTTTCTCGACACTGTTATCTCTCCTGGTAATATGACCAAAGTAGCGCAGCTTTCTGATGTCCCTCCTTAGTGTGAGCTTTGTTCTAACCTTTTCCAATACCCAGTGATTGCTTCTCTTCTCCCTCCATGAAACTCGTAGGAGTCGCCTATAGCACCACATCTCAAATGCATCAACTCGTTTCCTGACATACATATCCCAAACTATAAAATAAAGAGTATTCCCCTCAAATAAATCCAACTTTTTGATTATTTCAGTATAACATACCGATTTTAAAACTTCGCAAAAGTTTACAATCTTAAAAAGTACCGATTTTTTTTTTTGGGTTAAAATGTTTATATTTCATCGACACCCTCTTAGAGAACATACATTATTTTAAGCTAGCATGAGAACACTATTTATTTACAAATTACAACTGATAATTGTGTCCAATGCTGTTATTGTTTTACCTACTATGAGCATCAAATACTCATGTGACGGAGATGACTGCATGTGAAAGTCATATCCATCACGGTGCCCGGTCATCTACGTCACACAGAAAATCAACGGAAATGACGTGACGGAGATGACCATCTTAAGTGTTGGGACGGTATAGCTTCGCTGAAAAAGTATGTCTAGCGGTCTACTTCAGGGGTATCGTTAGTGGTCACTACTCTTTTTGTCAAAGGAGGTGACGACTTTGACATTTGAATTCAGATTCACGTACTTTGTTGGAGTCAATTAATTGCCTTTTTGTTTATTTAAAGTCAGTATTTTTTCACCAGATATCTGTGTAATATAGATTAGATCTTGATCTGAAACTATGAACACATATATTGTTATAATTGTGTAGAAATGGTTTGAATAATATAAAACAAATGATAGAGTTTTGCAAAATCTGTGTTATTTCGTGGTCGTGATTACTGTATTCTGTTTGGGATATAAGTAATTTTACACATTTGGTTTCACGTCGGGGTGGGTGGCCGAGTGGTTAAGGCCTTGGTCTTGTAATCCTTTTAGTAACATTTACGGGAGTTCGAGCCCGGCTGACACTAAGGAGCAGGCACAGAAGCTGCTGAAATATGTTGAGGAAGCAGCACTCAAAACTGGGCTCCACATGAATGCCAAGAAAACCAAATGCACGGTATTTCACCAAACACAAGGGGTACAGCTAAAAACCTCTGATGGAAGTAACCTAGACAACGTAGAGGACTTCAAATACCTGGGAGCTTGGGTAGGGAGTAGCCAGCATGACATACAAATACGTAAAGAACTTGCTTAGAAGGCCTGCAATGATCTGAACAAAGTGTGGAAATCCAGCCACTGTCGAAAAATAAAAATGAGACTATTCCAAGCTTCTGTTCAAAGTGTTCTACTGTATGGAGCTGAGACATGGACCATCACCAACAGACTCAAGAGATCTCTAGATGGATGATACACTAGAATGCTGAGAACTGCACTCAACATTAGTTGGAAAGACAAGATACCGAACAAATACCTGTATGGAAACTTACAAAAGGTATCAGAAAACATCACAGATCGAAGGATGAGATTTATCGGGCATTGCATGAGAAGAGAAAATGAGATAGTGTCTGACCTTCTGCTATGGAGACCGAAACACGGACATATCTGTCGGCCGCCCAGCCTTAACATACTTGGACATCTTGGCGAAAGACACAGGACTGAATGATGAGGAGATGAAAGCATGCATGAGGGACAGAGTAATATGGCGAGCCATCACGAAGACCGATCGAGATCGACATAAGTAAGTAGTATTAATTGAACTATTAATCAAATCCTTATAAAAGTATACATTTCTGGAAAGGATATTAATCAGAGAATCCCAATTTGGCGTCAATTTTGACCAAAAATGTTGATATTTTGAGAAAATCACAAAATTCACATAAAATAATAATAAAGGTCTAAATGTTATTGTCATCGCAGCCAACTGGCCGAATTGTAACAACATTACAAATCAAATACATTAATAAACAATGCAACGTCCAGGCAGCAGCTAAATCAGCGCCAAGTTGCGACATAAACCAACATGAACAAACATACATAACCCCTATATAGTAACCCCCAATTTTGACTCAAATTATTTTGAACAAAGGTAACAAAAATAAATGCCCAAATCGGTTTATTTTGATGTAAAGACACTAACTTAGGGTCGTTTTTTGTTGTTGTTTGTAACGTAATCTAATATTTCTTTGTAATTTTGACCAAAAAGTGCCCAAAAAAGGGCATTTTTTGGCACATTGAAGTCAAAATTTCAAAATAAATTAAATAAGGTTACAAAAAAACTAAATCGTCCCTAAGTTAGTGTCTTCACATCATCATAATAATGCGATTTGGGCATTTTTTACTCAAAATTATTTTAGTTAAAAAAAATTGGGTCAAAAAAGTGATTTTTTTTGTAATTTTCTCAACAAATCAAAATATTTGGTCAAAATTGGTGCCAAATTTAGATTTTCTGATCCATTTCCTTTCTAAAAATGTATACTTTATATACATTTGAGTCATAGTTCAATAATTACAGCACTCACTTAATTCAAAAAGTAACTTCCTCGAGTCCCCTAATGGAGGTTAAAAGTGTACAAATCTTTTTTAAAGTGAAATTAAATGTTAATAAACAGTAGTAGGGCTTATGAAATATTTAAAAAACATCAATAGGGCTTATTAATTAATTTATTAATTCATATTTTATTTACGTATTTACTTATTTTTTAAAATTTTAATTTGATAAATTTAATTTATTCATTTATTCACCTATTTATTTATTTATGTATTTATTTTTATTTTCTTATTTTTTTAATTTTTTAAATTTTTTTTATATTTTAAACTTTTTTTTAACTTTAATTTTTATTCATTTATTCATTTAATTTAATTTTTAATAATAAATTATCTGCCCGTATCAAAAGTGCTCGATTCCCAGGAAGAGCGTATTATGTTGAAAACAAGCAGTTAAATAGTAGTCATTATCTTGGATTCCGTGACCAATTTCTTGATACCTTAGTTTCTTAGTGAATTTGTCAAACAATATCTCAAATTGTTCGTCTGATTGCAAGGATTCCAGAAATGATAGTTTTTACCACCTATAGTGTCTGTTGTACCTTATAAAGGGGTCAAAAGGTCAGATTCTATATAGGGCAGTGTTCCTTGACCTTTTGATCTACACAAAATATTCCCGGTGGTAAAAAAACCCCCTATTTCTGGAATCCTTGTGATCATACGAACAATATGAGATTATTGTTTTTCAAAATCGGAGCAAGTTTAAATTTTGACCTCATATGCAAAGGTCAACGACCTTTTTACGTTTTACCCGGTAACTCGTTAACCAAACATCGGAAGTAGGGCAAACTATACTTTTTCGGAATCCTTGTGCTCAGCCGAACAATTTTGTGTGCTTTTCAGCTTAATTAAAGCCATATGAATTTTTGGGCCCCTGTATGGCGGCCATTTTGGAATTTGCGCTATAAAAGAACATTCTCGTTACTTTTGAGAGGTGCATGGGAGCTCATTTTCTCTTAAAATGGTTCTAGTTGACAAATTCATTAAGAAACTAAGGTATCAAGCAATTGGTCACGGAATCCAAGATAATGACTCTACTAAAATTGAATTACTTATACATAGTAACTTGCAGTTTCATGCTCGCCAACCATTTCTGGTGGAGGTAATCATCAGTCTGAGCAATCATCAGTCTGAAGATTGCCTCCACCAGAATGGTTGGTGAGCAGGAAACTGCCAGTTACTATGTATAAGTACTGCTTGTTTTCAACACATTTTTATTTTTAAATAAATATATTTATTTAGTTAGTTAGTTCCCTTACCCAAATATTATTGTCACCAAATTTGGTTGAGAATATAATTTGAGTTTTTATATGAGAGCCCGAAAGAGCAATAAGTGTAGTTTAAAGTGTTGACAAATTGGGATTAAAGGTCATGCTTAACTTGCTTAACTCGGGTGATGGTCCCGATTTACGATGGCTCTCCACACTTTTCGGTCCTTCATTGCTGTCTTTATGTTACTTGTCTCCAATCCTGTATCTTGCTTGAGTAAGTCAATGAATGTCAGAGCAGGTCTTTTCGGTTTTCGTTTGCCATGTTTGGGGGTCCAGTGCACCAGTTTGGAGGCTGGCTCTTCACTTCTGTAACAGTGGCTAGCAAACCTTGTCCGTCTCTTCTGAATCTTCTGGCTTATTTTGGGGGAGATCACCATACAATTGGGTATTTGGTATGTGTTGTTTCCAGTTGACATTGAGTACTGCTCTCAGCATTCCAGCCAAGATTTCAAACTGTGCAGTCTCAAAGATCACCTTAGCCATGGTATTCTAGTATATTCCTCCGATGGCTTTGACGACCTGCTTTGGTATTCCATAAGCTTGCAAGATTTTCAGCATTTTGTCACGGTGGATAGTGTCAAAGGCCTTTCTAAAATCAATGTAGGTGATTACTGCTGTTAGATTGTTGGCCTTAAATCCTTCTATGAGCCTCTTCAGTGCCAGTATGTGGCCCGCTTTCGTCCTTTCTACCCTGCAGCTGTTTTGGTTGGTTCCCAAATGCTGGTCTAGCTCTGGTCTGATTCTGTTCAGGATCACTCTGTTGTACGTTTTGGCAACGATAGAACTTAGGCTGATACCTCGGTAGTTGCCTCCAAGGCTAAGATTCCCTGATTTTGGTATTGGAGCTATGTTGAGTACAGACCACTGGCTTGTTTTTTTCCCAGTCAGCAATGCTTCATTGCAGAAGTTCAGTACAAATCTTCAAGATCGCATCTTTTCAGTACTTCAGGTGGAATGTTGTCTTCACCACGGCTTTTTCCTTCTACCAGTGACCTTTTAGCATTGTCATATTCCTCCTGGTCGAAAGGCCCTGTTTTTATTTCCAGGTCTTCTAGGATTGGTGTGATTTCCTCCTCTTCATTACTGATGTCTGGTGGGCTCCCCAGAAGGTTTTTTAAAGTGATTATACCAGTTTGTGACCCGATCTTTCTGAGTTCCCCCTCCAGCTGACCTTTGGTGGATGCTTTCTTATCAGT
Organism: Ophiura sarsii; assembly: GCA_035610835.1. Lineage (NCBI taxonomy): Eukaryota > Metazoa > Echinodermata > Ophiuroidea > Amphilepidida > Ophiuridae > Ophiura > Ophiura sarsii. Next base: position 62,595,744 of record CM069449.1, read on the forward strand.
AATTGGAATGTGCTTCTTCTACTTCCTTAATCTTGCTGTTCAGGTTCGAGTTTTGGATGCGGTTGAGCACATGTTCGTGATGCAACCACGACGGAATATTATAAAATGATTCACCATTCACTTTTATACATGTACAGATTTACGGCGTTTTTTCTTCAATAACTTATCAATTTTTCATCGTATTTTTAGACCAAAATTCCTCTTTCTGGTCTTTGTCAAATTACACCAAAATTGATATCGTAAGTTGAAGTATCCCCTGTAGCGTTATGCGTGACAGGGAGCGAGCACTGGTTTGCAATTTTTGAGTGATTTTGAGTGATTTTTAAATGTTCAATTTTGTAGAAGTTAATCAAAACTTGTGTGTGTAATGCCGTTGCATGTAGTCAATTAGCGTACGGGTATCGTGCGTGTTAACATGTTAATACAAGAAAACCTGGCGGCGTCGTTTGATGTTATTGTGACGTCAACTATAACAGTACGTAAATGCAGATTATGGTACATGGTGTGGTTGAATTTCCAGTCAAATAATTAATGATGATGGAAAATACTTGTAAATTATCGTTAAACGAGTGAGAAAACATTTGAGCTTAATATATTTACATCACTCTCTTTCTCTATGTCAGATGGCACCAGGTGGTGCTGCTGTGGCCTTCACAAGAGCTCGCCAATTGTTCGGTTTGATGCACGTCGTGTTGCTTCTATCGTACTTAAACCAGTGATCCTTTTAATGTCATCAGTACATGATGTTATAGGGCGTCCTCTGCCACGACTACCTTCTACTGCACCTTGCAGAATTAATTTCTCGACACTGTTATCTCTCCTGGTAATATGACCAAAGTAGCGCAGCTTTCTGATGTTGATGTCCCTCCTTAGTGTGAGCTTTGTTCTATATAACTATTTCCAATACCCAGTGATTGCTTCTCTTCTCCCTCCATGAAACTCGTAGGAGTCGCCTATAGCACCACATCTCAAATGCATCAACTCGTTTCCTGTCATTCTTTGTCATTGCCCATCGACTCACTTCCATATGTGGCGATGGAGAAGATGGTTGCTTTCAGGAAGCGTACCTTGAGATTCATTGATAGCCATTTGCTCTTCCAGATAGTTGACATATCTTGTAATGTCTTGCGAGCTATTGCCAGTCTACGTTTGATCTCCGTTGAACTGTCACTCTTGGTGTTGATAAGAGATCCTAGGTACTCGAACTGTTGTACAACATCTATCTTCTGTTTATCTAGTGAGAAGTCAGCCCTGTGTCCTCTTTGTCCATTACCATTATTTTTGTCTTTTTAGTGTTCAGCAGAAGACCTTTCCTCTCACTTGCTTCTTTTACCCTTTGTAGAAGGTCCATGAGTTCTTTTCGGCTGCTGCATATGAGTGTGGTATCATCAGCATATCTTAAGTTGGTAATTTTAATTCCTCCGAATTTCACACCACCTTCAAAGCTCTCCAATGCTTCTTTCATAATATCTTCAGAATACACATTGAAGAAGCTTGGTGACAATATGCACCCTTGCCGTAATCCTCTTCCTATGCCAACCATTCTGTATCACCACTTGATGTTCTCACTGCAGATTCTTGGTCTTCATACAGCCTACAGGTCAAGTCGATGAGGTGTTTTGGGAAACCCATTTTCTTCATGGTCTCCCACATTTCATTGTGGCTGACACAGTCGAAGGCCTTGGAGTAGTCTATGAAGGCCATGTACAGGGGGAGTCGATGTATTTTTCACTTCTCCATGATGTTCCTGATGTTGACAGTTTGGTCCCTAGTTCTTCTCCCCTCTCTGAAACCAGCCTGCATAATAGAAATCTCCTGATCTAGCTTTAATTTCATTCTATTTATGATGATCCGGAGCAGCACCTTACTGGCATGTGAAATGAGGCTGATGGTGCGATGATTGGAGCATTCCTTCAAATTGCCTTTTTTTGGTAGAGGAATGAAGACAGCTCTACACCAGTCTTTCGGCCATTCTTTCTCCTTCCAGATAGAAATACAGAGACGCCACAGGAGATCAACACCTTCTTCACCTGTGGCCTTCCACATTTTTGCAGGTATGCCATCTGTTCCTGGTGACTTTCCATTTTTCATCTGATGTAATGCTTTCTGTACTTCTGATCTCAATGGTGGAGGCTCATCTTCTGCTGATCCATGACTGTATGTGTGTTGAGGGTCCTTTGCGTTATACAGCATGGTGCTATATTCCACCCACCCGCGCGTTATATCCTCTGTCTCTGTTCACATCACTAGTTCGTGTAATAAGTAGAACTATTTTGTTGTTGTTGCATTTATGTCACATAAAACTCAACCCAGTGCGATATTGATGATCGATGGGGGGGGGGGGGGGGGGGGGGGTGGGGGGGGGGGGGGGGGGGGTGAGTTATAATATATAATATCCGGGGAAGGCAAAAACACTCATCTTAAATGAGTGTTTAGCAGGGCTGTCAACTCTCCCGCCTAGACACTCTTTCTCCCGCACTCCCGCCTAGCATATAAAATCTCCCGCCTCAACAAAATTACCTCAATTATACTAGCTTTAGTCGGTACATTTGCGTAGTAATTAGACGATATGTCAGACGAGTTATTTGAACAAGTGACATTTGATATTCAGACCCTTGACCCAACATTAATTATCATTGGAGTCATGTTTTGGATATTTTAAATTAACCTGAAGTTGTAGTATTTTGGAGGTGATTTATTTTTGTAATATTGTGATCGACGATGGAGAGTAATTGAAAAAAACTGTGAAATTTAGAAATTGTTTGGAACCGTTTTTGTTCGTTAGTAGTAGAAAGCGTGGGTTCTATCCCCACAATGGACCCGGGCGCCTTGTTATCCGTACATGTTTCCTGTTACATTCCTGTAGCCCACAAAAGAACAGGTGGTGTCAGATACAAAACATTTCAAAACCAAAAAACATAAAAGACCCACGACCCCAACCCGCGACCCATATAAGGCAAATGTACTACATATTACAATGCAGTGTAATAAATTTCAATGCAATTACAATTATGCAATATATTGCAATTCTGAAATAAACTGTGAAATGCAAAACATAAGTACCGTAATGCATGTAACGGCAATAGTCGGGGATATACGGAGTGTTACCGTGCAACCCCAGGACTCCCCCTAAAACCAACTTTTTTGGTCCGAAAACATATTCAGGATGTTACCGAAAATAATTTTGGTATGCTAAGGGGTTATTCAAGATGGCGTCCAAAATGGCCGCCAAAACTGGTCAAATGTCATAAAATGACATATAGCAATAAAAAATGTATCGTGAAAGTATAGTTTTAATAGTGGGATGTGTATTAGACCACTAAACACTCATATCCAGTACTTTTGTTTTGTTTACATACCTTAAAATAAAAATGGCCGCCAAAATGATGGCCAAAAATGGTCACAATAATATCAACCAAAATGCATGATGAAAATATAGTTTTAACGATAATAATATAATATTAATAAACAGGCATTTAAAAGATGGGATGTGGGCCTATGTATTAGACCACTAGTACCTCATATTCAATATTTGTGCTTTGTTAACATACTTAATATTCCAAAATGGCCCCAAAATGGGTCCCAAAATGGCGGCAAAAACTGTCAAATTCCATAGAATGGGATAATATCAACCAACATTCATTTCGATTGTTGTAAAAATTAGCTTAATTTATTCTGATATATACATTTCTATTACGGTTAGCAATTTATCATACATAACATCGGGGGGGGGGGGGGGGAGGGGGGGGGGATATACGCCTCTGTTTAATTGTATTACAATTATATAGATTTGGCATGAAACCCGTACCAATGGAGTATATGGGTTATCAGCTATTCAATACATGATAATATGTTTATGCGCAATATTGATGAACATTTAAATTGAATCGAAAAAACCCAGAAATTGTCATTACAAATGTGGTCATGAATTTGTTTGCCCCCAATGTAATTTGATAAAGCAATACAATCGCAGATATTCAGGTCACAGTCACTTGCAACTCCAATTTACCGTAAAGCGTTAGCGTGATGAACCGAAAGACAGCAAAAATGACAAATTGTGCATTCGCTAGAGATCTGTCTAATCACTGGTTTAATGCACACATAACGCTGCAGGAGGCAGTCGACATTGTAGACTTCTTTGCGGCAATCGTGGCCGTTATTCTCACCATCTGTCTTGAGGGAGTGCATAAATTATTTTATATGAAGATTGGAATATTTGATTATCAACATGAGGACCCCGGTTCAATTCTCCGCCCGGTTCTCCGTAATACTGGTTTGGAGTGTTCTCTTGACATGTGTCCATGCAGGTATGTATCGAACTCCCGATCGAACTACTGTCCTCAAAATAAGTAACTGATCAGGTAATAAATATACTCTTAACTCCAACTATAGCTCCTACGTAAAATATTAAGCTATGAAGTTGTAAGGAAATCTCTTTTCTTCAATTTGAGACATTGTTCATGAAAATCAGTTAATAATTGAGAACACTACATTGATAAGGATAGAACAAAGTGCCGTTTACATTTACACACTGGGTTTGAACACGCAGGACCGTGTGACTGGTATATCTATGGGATGCATTGATCAATTGAAGCATCCCCAATCATCATTTTACCATCAACCAATGAAATGCATAGGTTATCGCTACCAGTTAATCAATAATCTGCCTGTGTTTTTTATCTTTTGTATTTATTTATCGCCACTTATCAATATTACATTGTACATACATTCAATCTTTTACATAGCATAATTTCTATTCATCATTGTAAACACTTACTTACTTGATCTATCCTTAAAATTGATTACAATGTATATCATGCTAATGTTGCATAATAATTTATCAAATTGTATAGTAATATGACTACAAGCTACATTTATGTCAGTTGTCTAACTCTGAGTTCATGCAATAATAGTGCAACAACATTTGGATGCTTTCCGTATTTAAACTTGCTAATGCACATTTTGGCCACAGCAATAATCGTATTGCTAATATAATAATCTGCCTGTTGCTAGTTCGAGGCTGCGTGTCGACGAAAAAACGTTAAAATGAAAAACTTACTTTGTTTTGGTTTTGGGCACATAACTGCATTGAATCTGTACTGTAATATCTCAAAATTGAAGAAAAGAGATTTCCTTACAACTTTATAATTTAACATTTTTACCGAAGAGCTATAGTTTTGGAATTGAGAGCATACTAATTACCTGGTCAGTTACTTATTTTGAGGACTGTATGCTGTGTTTATATAAGAATATTCATTTACATTTAAAATGTTAACAATTTCAAGGGCAGAGACACCATTTATGTATGACAAACAGAAAAATACAAATGTAACCCCTTCATGTTAAGGTAATTTTGGAACCGAATAATATTAATATTTCGCTATTTTACAAACAAGGCTAGGCTAGGCCAATAACCGTTAAATAAATAACTTTAAATTTCGCTAATTTCACTAAAACCTCTATTGGCTAAAAATTAAAATGCCGCTAATTATGATGTACGGGTTAACATTTGGGTTAACATAGCACATTCAAATTAGTGAAATTAAAATGGTGTTGAAACTAAAAAGTCACAGTACTGGTGTAAGTTTGCAAATTCGCCAAATGTTCATGCCTTGACATTTCGGCGCGCGTGGCGATAATGTAAGCAATGTGCTGCCTCGCTAATCCCGGGGAGTTAGTTGGGAGGCACTTACACGGGGCGTACGGGTTACTGCTGCCGGTAAGATTGGACACTACTTACCCGTGCACGGCTGGGAATGTCCCGTGCACGGCATCCGCGGCCAAAAAAAACGTCGAAAAGGGTCCAGATTTCACCACACGACGTCGTCGACGTCTTTCTGAAAAAGGGGTACTTTTTAGGGGCTTCGCACTTTAGGGTATCGATTACAGCATCGAGGTATGGACGTTTAGGGGTACTTATTGTTGTATGTGTGACTTTTCAATAAACATGCAAAATGTAGAAAAAATCTTCAATATTTCCCTACTTTAAATGTCCCATGTAGGCCTATATCTGTATGAATGTCACATGATTATGAATTAAGATTATTTTGAGCATTCTGTAGTACGCCATTTAGGGGTGTATTATTGAGTGTTGGTAACATCGTTTAGGGTAGGGTTTGTATGTGTTACGCCATTTAGGGGTATCAAAATAGTGTTCTGGTTTACGCCATTTAGGGTCCATTTCAGAGGTGCTTGGACGCGCATGTGGAGACCCGCTTTGTATGTTCACTGACCCCCCCGGGGGAATGTCATCATGTTGGCATGGTTAGCATGGTTAGTGTCATGTCTAATGCAACTTTAGTCGTGACGCAACACATTTACAAGAATATTCATTTACAATGTCAAATAATACTCTTAACCTATATAATGTTAAAATGTTAAAATCAATGAAACACATCTCACGTACACTCAAGGGTTTGGTAGGGTATGCGTGTTGGGCAATTATTAAATATAACTTCAATGCATATGGATCAATTTGAATGACTTTGGAAATAATCCAATTTCTTAATTCCAAAAACAACCACACATGTGAATCCTTTATACATATTTCACTCTAAGGCAGCTTGATGATGTACAAGTATGATCTCAATAACAAAAAATAAACAATTTTAAATAAGCTTATTTTACGTTTTCTGATATCCTCTTTCCTGGTGTGCAACTCAAAATAAATCATTCTTACTTGTTGACAAGAAAGTATCCAACACACATACTCTTAGGGTGCACACTATTACATTTATTGGGTAGGCCTATGTGTTCACTTTAACATATTCCCCAATACCAACACAGCACACACTTTCTCTTCTCTTCTCTTCAACTGCCATTTTGAAAATGGCTGTTGAATTTTGATCTGTCAGTTGACCTGTCCGTTGACCTATCAGTTTTGGAGAGTGTTGTGGATGTCTTTTATTTCAACAATAAGTTGTGGAGAGCTTTTCGGGGATTGCTGGCTGAGTTTAAGTTTTTGGAGTGTGTTTTGGATAGTAACTAGGTTTCTGGAGAACCATCGGGTAACTCTCCAAAACAGCTAACTGCTCCCCAAATTGCTCTCCGCTAGATGAGATGGTGGGATTACTTTATGAATACTCTCCACAAGGTACCGGGTAACCATCTGGTAACCACCGGGTGGTTACTCGGTGACTTATTTGTTTTGCAATGGGAAGATATCGAACTGATTGTCAGTTTAAAAGATGCATCTTAGCACAGGTATCCATCATACCAAATTTCATTAGTTACAACCTACAGAACTTGAGATATTTAGTTACGCATATTTATTTAGCTAGACTTCGTCATTTTTTTCAAATATAGTGCATTTTCAGGATGTACAAATATGAAATGAAATACACTTCTGATTTTCCATTAACGGAGAAACATGTGTGAAGTGTGATGATTAATGCGTATTTTAGTCATTTTAAGAACATGGTTATTAAAATAAAGAGGTTTAACATTGACAAAAATCAATTTTTGGCTCAAAATTGCATTTCGTGGCAGGTTTTAGACTACTTCTGGTGAAATGGTCATTTGAAATTCTCCAAAACGCATTACTCGATTTACATGATTCTTGCACCAAATTAGATCTGTTGCCGAGATCTTTAAAATGACAGCTGTTTTGTTGAATTCCAATATATTTGATATTTTAGTGTGCTATACCTACTAAGAATCTGTTTCTTTGTGTCAACTCTGCTGAGTTTGATCTTCAAGAGCCTTGGCTTTTCTTTGTTGTCAGACTTTCTTTCTCAACCTCACTGCTTTTTCCGAAGTCTGAGTTGCCAATGTGTATGTCCAGGTGTTGTAGGAATTTCTTCACCTGCGATTCGTCTTCTTCTCTTCTTACGTCTGTGTTCACGCTCTCCGAAATCCGGTATGTTATGGAAGATGAGATTACATTGACGTTCTTCTTTCTCTCTCTGTTCATCCATGTTCATCCAGGTAACCTTTCACCTTGTGTTCAATGATTTTTCGACACTTGACTCACGATTAACTAACTCCTCTTCTACCCTGCTGAATCCTTCTGTCTGTGCTTTCATTTACTTGGCCATTGCCTCGGATTGGGCTTTCAGACGCGTTTACATTTTTACGAGATTGAGTACAGTAAGCTTTCACCCTTCGCAAAACCACATCAGTTGCTCGTATTCTTTTGCTTTCTTGCACATCATTTTGTATTCTGACTGGAGAAAACCTGAGCATGACAAGTGTACAAGTCTATCACATCTATTACACATAATAGCTGTCTCGGTTTCTGCTATGGGCCGGCTTACTATATGATCTTATTAGGCAAATGTCTGGGCTTGTGTCACCTGCTTGGCTTAGTTTGACTCGTATTTCGTCTGTGTCACTGTTTCCACTCGGGTCCCGCGGTTGTGGATTTGTTTTCAGAATCAGGAAATCAGCTGCAAACATTCCCCGGCACCAAAAAACACGTCTGTCATCAGTGGCGTAGCTCAGGGGGGGGGGGGGGGGGGCAACCTGACGGAAAAATCCAATTTGTGCCCCCGCCCCCCACCCCTCTAAAAAGAAAAAGGTGAGAAAAAAAGGAAATAGGAAAAAATTGAGAAAAAAGACGAGGTTATTAGCCAAATAGAAGGCAAAATTGTAAATGTAGTACATTTACTGTGCGATTTTTTTAGGACTGTGCACAATTTTTTGAACTTACGTGAAATTCACGAGGTAAGTGACTAGAATTTTTTTTGGGGCAACCTTTTACGAAAATTTTAGAAATCTTGCCCCCCCCTGAAAAAAATCCTAGCTACGCCACTGTCTGTCATCAACAGTCTTGTTCTTTTACATACCTTCAAATGTAATCATTATCACGGATATTAATTCGATAGAGTTATTAGTTTATGTATTTGCAAATACCAAAGTATACCATTTCTTATTTTAACTGCAGACCCTCGTCTACTTGTAAGACGCGAACGCCGTAATAATGAGTGTGGATAAGTGATAATCTGATTGAGTCAACTCATATTGCAAACCAACAATAGTTATTGCGCATAAATACGGGATAACATACTTATAATCACACAATAAATTACAAAATACCAAGGTAATTATACATAAAATAGCATGATGGTCATGTTTTTTAATCTTGTATTCAATTGTGTTAGGCCTACATGTGTAAAATTGGGAAAAATAACATGCTTTTTATATGTAAAAAGTTTACAATGAAATCATATACAAGTACATATATTCTGAAAGTACTATACTATAACGATTGCAAATACAGTACAAGAATCGACATATACAGGGTGATACAAGGTGTAACAAGTAAAATAAGTAAGAAAACGTACTAACAATTTACTAAAGGGTAAGTTCTGAATATGAAATGATAAATGAATGTTCTGGTACATGTTCATGGCAGGCCCTATGTCCAGTAACTCGAAAAACCAAGTTTTTCGCCGAAAAACTTGGTTTATCGATTGAAATCCAAGTTTTTCAAGTGAAAAACAAAGTTTCTCGAGAAAAACTTGGTTTATCAATTGAAAAACCAAGTTTTTCGAATTATTGGACATTAGGCGTCGAAAAACTTGGATTTTCAATTGATAAATCAAGTTTTTCGAATTATTGGACATTAGGCGTCGAAAAACTTGGTTTTTCAATTGATAAACCAAGTTTTTCGAATTATTTTACATTCCGCGTTGAAAAACCAAGTTTTTCGATCGAAAAACTTGGTTTTTCAAAATGATAAACCAAGTTTTTCGAATTAATGGACATTAGGCGTCGAAAAACTTGGTTTATCGATTGAAATCCAAGTTTTTCAAGTGAAAAACCAAGTTTCTCGAGAAAAACTTGGTTTATCAATTGAAAAACCAAGTTTTTCGAATTATTGGACATTAGGCGTCGAAAAACTTGGATTTTCAATTGATAAATCAAGTTTTTCGAATTATTGGACATTAGGCGTCGAAAAACTTGGTTTTTCAATTGATAAACCAAGTTTTTCGAATTATTTTACATTCCGCGTTGAAAAACCAAGTTTTTCGATCGAAAAACTTGGTTTTTCAAAATGATAAACCAAGTTTTTCGAATTAATGGACATTAGGCGTCGAAAAACTTGGTTTTTCAATTGATAATCCAAGTTTTTCGAGAAAAACTTGGATTTTCACTTAAAAAACTTGGATTTTCAATCGATAATGGACATTGGGCCTGCCATACATGTTTGTTTTATTTGAGTAAATCACCCACCCAGCCATGGACAAATTTCGTCCAACAGCTTCGATTAATGTGCACATACAGGGCGATCAAAATTATCTGGAATACTATGTACGACTTCGAAGCAATCATATCTAAAACTCCTAATTAAAAATAATCTTTTGTTTTTAAGCAAATAACTAGATCATTATGATTATAAGTATTTGAATTTGAGCCTTAGAATCTGTTTTCTTTGGTACCAATATCTCAAAATTGTAATCTAGCCAATAATCAAATTAAGCCTAAAGGAAATTAATTATTGGCAATCTCCCAACCATATCCTTAAAATGTATGTATGCCATATTGTGAGCGTGTGTGGTCTAGTGGATAAGCGCCGGTCTTACGATGCAAAGGTTGTGAGTTCGAGCCCCATTAGGTCCAACATGTTTGTATCCTTGGGCAAGGTACTTAGTCTCAATTGCTTCGTCGACCCAAGCGATATTTGGGGAGCTGTTAGGATATCAAAATCCAAGTAGTGCTGATAGGCTTGTGCACTTGTCGACTGGTAGCCGCCTAAGTGTAGCGACCAAAGGATTCTGATATCTAAACTGGCAGCGATAATAATTGATTTAAAAAGCGCTTTGGGACTGTGCTTGCATTGTGGAAAGCGCTATATAAGAACGGTAATATTATTATTATTATTATTATTAAACATTGCAAAATGTCAGCGATAGCAAAGGTGAACTTGGAAAAACACAAAAAGGAACCCGCTTATTTTATCTTTGGTTATTTTGGGGTGCGGAAAGGGCTATTGTACAATCCGTGCGAAGTTTCAATAGTATTAACTGGACCAATAAATCTGAATGAATGGATAGACCCTGAGTAATTATTGAAATTCGAGAGTAATTCTATTTGGTTACAGTCAATAGTTAGGTCACCCAAGCCCTATATGAAAGCTATGAAGATTGTTAAACGGGGTCAGTCGTCACAAACATGCTCAAACACAATAGCCAAACGACCTTGCTTTTGTCAACACTCCCTACACAGAGGACTGCAGTGCAAATCGATCTCTACGATTTTCGCTATGTAATCTCTATGGCGGATTTCATTCCGTTGTATGAAGCTATGATGTTTGCGTGGTCTTCGCTATCTCCAAGCAGATAGAGCAATACGTACATGGACTTTTTTTTGTAGACGAGGGTCCATTTCATGATTTGGTGAGGTTTAGAATGAGTTAGGATTCCTGTAATTTCGGAGACCACAGATTTTCAAAACGTGAATTTTCCAACATTTTACGACATAAATTTGGTCACAAAACATGTTTAATGCTATACATTTTACCATTCTGCAGCTGCTAATGACCCTCCTCTAAAATTCTACATGATTTTTAACACGTTTCTCAGTTTTTGAGATGCCCAAATAGACCATTTTCCGAAGCTATTTCTAGCAAATATTGCAATCACTGATACTCCATTGTTTTCTTGCGTATAACAAAATCTGACACGCAGCGTGACCTCCCTGCTGGCTGGTTAATTTGTCAAAATATGGGTATTTATCATGTTGTATGCAGTCAAACTGATGGCATAATCAGATTCCATGTTCAATTTACTTTCTATAAATGCATACTTTTATAAACTTTTATTAAATATTGTCAAACATAGAAGCAAGTTGGAACTGAAAACTATGTAGTGTCTTTATTTTCCTTATACTTGATAACCCACTTAAATAAACATTAAAACAAGTCCAACTGGTCTTTGATGGATAGAACATTGTCCAAATATACCAATTACATAAAATACACGAAATCATATATTTGCCCGAATATACTTGACATTTTGTGCTAAAATGACTTTAAAATATATCTTGACATCACCAGCATTGGGAAAACTACCTATTTGACAACTTTATTTAGCCTAGATATTCCTGAGAATAATTTCATCAGGAATCCAAGGAAACATAATAAGAAGAAACAATATAATTCCAAAATTAAACTTACTGTTCCAGACAGTTTCGACGTCCGATCGGATGTCTCTCTCAATGGTGTATGACCGTTAAAGTGATCCAGCAGGGTTGCACAAAGTGCGGGAGCAGGGAGCACCGCTCCCGGAAAATAATGAGCAGAATTGGGGAAATAAGGCCAAGTGGAAAAAGAAAAAGTATTGGGGAAAAGGGTAAAAAAGATGAAGAGAAAAATGCCACTTTGGGTTATGAGCTGTGGTCATGGTGGTTGCAGGTATACTAACGTGTTTATTGTTTTATTGCTTTTACCCAGTGGCGACGTGACAGGGGCAAGGGGGGGGGGGCATTTCCCCAAAAGATATTTTTGTGCCCCCACCCCCCTTCGCGTACATTTTCTTACTAAATTAAACAAAATGTGACAATTTTAGCGTAAAATGCCACAAACAAATTTGTACGCTTCGCGCAAATCATTTTTTTTATGCCCCCCTATTAACAAAAATTCTTCTCAAATGTAAAAATATTACTATGGTACTGGTACATCTAAACAACACTATAGCTAACATATGATATTGTAATCTGATTTTTATCAAACCTGTAATAGTATAGGTGGGGAAATGTTAAGCTCAAAACCTTGCTCCTGGGGAAGAAACAACTTTGTGCAACCCTGTCAGATCCAGGGTTGCCAGAAGGAGTTGACTTTCTGGTGACGTCACGGGATGTATTTGATGACGTTTTCTGGATCAATTGATCGTACAAGTGACTATAAGTAGGTAGACATGAAACAGTACCTCATGAACGGCGACGAGGGGGCCTACCAACTTAGTCACTTGTACGATCAATTTACAACTTCATAGGCAATTTCAAGCCTTTCCTTTAACGTATGGGTCCACACCACTAATAACATTCCCTACGTTGTAAAATGGATCATAATTATACGCCATTTTCTGGTTCTACCTTCATGTAAGGATCACGAAAATAATAAGTAATAGCAAGAATACTAAGGCAACAAAATAAGAAAATATAGTGTATAACCGTGTTAAATGTAAGGGTCATACCTGTACTTGATTAACCTTTCATTTAGAAGTTCCTGTGTTCTATGAATAGTATTACTATATATATATTATTAATATAGTTATATTATTATTATTATTACTATTATTAGTACATCGGGGGTTGGGGCATTGGGGATTCTGTGGCAAGCTCATGATTAACCTTTCATATAGTAGTTCCTGTGTTCTATGAATAGTATTACTATATATATATTATTAATATTAGTTATATTATTATTATTATTATTACTATTATTAGTACATCGGGGGTTGGGGCATTGGGGATTCTGTGGCAAGCTCATGATTAACCTTTCATATAGTAGTTCCTGTGTTCTATGAATAGTATTACTATATATATATTATATATTATTAATATTAGTTATATTATTATTATTATTACTATTATTAGTACATCGGGGGTTGGGGCATTGGGGATTCTGTGGCAAGCTCATGATTAACCTTTCATATAGTAGTTCCTGTGTTCTATGAATAGTATTACTATATATATATTATTAATATTAGTTATATTATTATTATTATTATTACTATTATTAGTACATCGGGGGTTGGGGCATTGGGGATTCTGTGGCAAGCTCATGATTAACCTTTCATATAGTAGTTCCTGTGTTCTATGAATAGTATTACTATATATATATTATTAATATTATTAATATTATTATTATTATTACTATTATTAGTACATCGGGGGTTGGGGCATTGGGGATTCTGTGGCAAGCTCTTGATTAACCTTTCATATAGAAGTTCCTGTGTTCTATGAATAGTATTACTATACATATATTATTAATATTAGTTATATTATTATTATTATTATTACTATTATTAGTACATCGGGGGTTGGGGCATTGGGGATTCTGTGGCAAGCTCATGATTAACCTTTCATATATTAGTTCCTGTGTTCTATGAATAGTATTACTATATATATATTATTAATATTAGTTATATTATTATTATTATTACTATTATTAGTACATCGGGGGTCGGGGCATTGGGGATTCTGTGGCAAGCTCATGATTAACCTTTCATATAGTAGTTCCTGTGTTCTATGAATAGTATTACTATATATATTATTAATATTAGTTATATTATTATTCTTATTACTATTATTAGTACATCGGGGGTTGGGGCATTGGGGATTCTGTGGCAAGCTCATGATTAACCTTTCATATAGTAGTTCCTGTGTTCTATGAATAGTATTACTATATATATATTATTAATATTATTAATATTATTATTATTATTACTATTATTAGTACATCGGGGGTTGGGGCATTGGGGATTCTGTGGCAAGCTCTTGATTAACCTTTCATATAGAAGTTCCTGTGTTCTATGAATAGTATTACTATATATATTATTATTAATATTAGTTATATTATTATTATTATTATTATTATTACTATTATTAGTACATCGGGGGTTGGGGCATTGGGGATTCTGTGGCAAGCTCTTGATTAACCTTTCATATAGAAGTTCCTGTGTTCTATGAATAGTATTACTATATATATATTATTAATATTAGTTATATTATTATTATTATTACTATTATTAGTACATCGGGGGTTGGGGCATTGGGGATTCTGTGGCAAGCTCATGATTAACCTTTCATATAGTAGTTCCTGTGTTCTATGAATAGTATTACTATATATATATTATTAATATTAGTTATATTATTATTATTATTATTACTATTATTAGTACATCGGGGGTTGGGGCATTGGGGATTCTGTGGCAAGCTCTTGATTAACCTTTCATATAGAAATTCTTGTGTTCTATGAATAGTATTACTATATAGTATTAATATTATTTATATTATTATTATTATTATTATTACTATTATTAGTACATCGGGGGTTGGGGCATTGGGGAGTCTGTGGCAAGCTCTTGATTTACCTTTCATATAGAAATTCCTGTGTTCTATGAATAGTATTACTATATAGTATTAATATTATTTATATTATTATTATTATTATTATTACTATTATTAGTACATCGGGGGTCGGGGCATTGGGGATTCTGTGGCAAGCACTTGATTAACCTTTCATATAGAAATTCCTGTGTTCTATGAATAGTATTACTATATATATATATATTATTAATATTATTTATATTATTATTATTATTATTACTATTATTAGTACATCGGGGGTTGGGGCATTGGGGATTCTGTGGCAAGCTCTTGATTAACCTTTCATAATAGTAGTTCCTGTGTTTTATGAATAATATTACTATATATATAATTAATATTATTTATATTATTATCATTATTATTACTATTATTAGTACATCGGGGGTTGGGGCATTGGGGATTCTGTGGCAAGCTCTTGATTTACCTTTCATATAGAAATTCCTGTGTTCTATGAATAGTATTACTATATAGTATTAATATTATTTATATTATTATTATTATTACTATTATTAGTACATCGGGGGTTGGGGTATTGGGGTTCCTTTGGCAAGCTCTTGATTAACCTTTCATATAGCAATTCCTGTGCTCTATGAATAGTATTACTATACAGTCCTCAAAATAAGTAACTGACCAGGTAATCAATATGCTCTCAATTCCAAAAATATAGCTCTAACGTAAAAATATTAAATTATAAAGTTGTAAGGAAATCTCTTTTCTTCAATTTGAGATATTACACGTGATATATATTATATATATAGTAATACTATTCATAAAACACAGGAACTACTATTATGAAAGGTTAATCAAGAGCTTGCCACAGAATCCCCAATGCCCCAACCCCCGATGTACTAATAATAGTAATAATAATAATAATATAAATAATATTAATAATATATATATATATATATATATATATAGTAATACTCAGTATTCATAGAACACAGGAACTACTATATGGAAGGTTAATCAAGAGCTTGCCACAGAATCCCCAATGCCCCAACCCCCGATGTACTAATAATAGTATTAATAATGATAATATAAATAATATTAATAATATGTAATACTATTCATAAAACACAGGAACTACCATTTGAAAGGTTAATCAAGAGCTTGACACAGAATCCCCATTGCCGGATGTACTAATAATAGTAATACTACTAATATATATATATATATATATATATAGTAATACTATTCATAAAACACAGGAACTACCATATGAAAGGTTAATCAAGAGCTTGCCACAAAATCCCCATTGCCCCAACCCCCGATGTACTAATAATAGTAATAATAATAATAATATAAATAATATTAATAATATATATATATAGTAATACTATTCATAAAACACAGGAACTACCATATGAAAGGTTAATCAAGAGCTTGCCACAGAATCCCCATTGCCCCAACCCCCGATGTACTAATAATAGTAATACTAATAATAATATAAATAATATTAATAATGTATATATATATATAGTAATACTATTCATAAAACACAGGAACTACCATATGAAAGGTTAATCAAGAGCTTGCCACATAATCCCCAATGCCCCAACCCCCGATGTACTAATAATAGTAATAATAATAATAATATAAATAATATTAATAATATATATATATAGTAATACTATTCATAAAACACAGGAACTACTATATGAAAGGTCAATCAAGAGCTTGCCACAGAATCCCCAATGCCCCAACCCCCGATGTACTAATAATAGTAATAATAATAATAATAATAATAATATAAATAATATTAATTATATATAGTGATACTATTCATAAAACACAGGAACTACCATATGAAAGGTTAATCAAGAGCTTGCCACAAAATCCACATTGCCCCAACCCCCGATGTACTAATAATAGTAATACTAATAATAATATAAATAATATTAATAAAATATATATATATAGTAATACTCAGTATTCATAGAACACAGGAACTACTATATGGAAGGTTAATCAAGAGCTTGCCACAGAATCCCCAATGCCCCAACCCCCGATGTACTAATAATAGTAATAATATAAATAATATTAATAATATATATATATATATATATATATATATAGTAATACTATTCATAAAACACAGGAACTACTATATGAAAGGTTAATCAAGAGCTTGCCACAGAATCCCCAATGCCCCAACCCCCGATGTACTAATAATAGTAATAATAATAATAATATAAATAATATTAATTATATATATAGTAATACTATTCATAAAACACAGGAACTACCATATGAAAGGTTAATCAAGAGCTTGCCACAAAATCCCCATTGCCCCAACCCCCGATGTACTAATAATAGTAATAATAATAATAATATAAATAATATTAAACTTATATATATATATAGTAATACTATTCATAAAACACAGGAACTACCATATGAAAGGTTAATCAAGAGCTTGCCACAGAATCCCCATTGCCCCAACCCCCGATGTACTAATAATAGTAATACTAATAATAATATTAATAATATTAATAATATATATATATATATATATATATATATATATATAGTAATACTATTCATAAAACACAGGAACTACTATATGAAAGGTTAATCAAGAGCTTGCCACAGAATCCCCAATGCCCCAACCCCCGATGGACTAATAATAGTAATAATAATAACAATATAAATAATATTAGTAATATATATATATAGTAATACTATTCATAAAACACAGGAACTACCATATGAAAGGTCAATCAAGAGCTTGCCACAGAATCCCCATTGCCCCAACCCCCGATTTACTAATAATAGTAATAATAATAATATAAATAATATTAATAATATATATATATAGTAATACTATTCATAAAACACAGGAACTACTATATGAAAGGTTAATCAAGAGCTTGCCACAGAATCCCCAATGCCCCAACCCCCGATGTACTAATAATAGTAATAATAATAATAATATAAATAATATTAATAATATATATATATATAGTAATACTATTCATAAAACACAGGAACTACTATATGAAAGGTTAATCAAGAGCTTGCCACAGAATCCCCAATGCCCCAACCCCCGATGTACTAATAATAGTAATAATAATGATAATATAAATAATATATATATATATATATAGTAATACTATTCATACAACACAGGAACTACCATATGAAAGGTCAATCAAGAGCTTGCCACAGAATCCCCATTGCCCCAACCCCCGATGTACTAATAATAGTAATAATAATAATAATAATATAAATAATATTAATAATATATATACATATATATATAGTAATACTATTTATGCTAGTAATAGATCACATGAACTACCATGTGAAAGGCTTTAAAAATACCAGTCATATAAAACATAATGCGACTAATGGTAGCATTAGTTATATATACATTACATAACTATACTTTTAGTATTAACAGTACACAGTATTAAGTAGTATGTTAGAATATTTTCGTGATTCACTAAGTGTTGTTATTTTCGTGATCCCTTACATGAAGGTAACACCCATTTTCTCGCTTATAAAGCAACTGGTGCTTCAACTTTGCATTCTGTGTGAAGATCATGGTCTTGGCTTTCATGTAAAAAATATATATATATAAGGTCAAGGCAACATTTTCGAGATATGCACCGTCGAAGATACGCATGTTTGTAGATTGCCCAGGCCTAGCCTAAGTCTAAGCAATTCTAATCAATTATTTGAAGTCTCTAAAAATCATAAAAAATTGGTCAAAGAAGAAAATGTGCACTGATATTGTTTGATAATCTTCATTTAATAATCATCCGATCAAAAGTTTGGCTAACAACACTACTTTTGACGCATTTTTATATGTTTCACTTAGAGGAGTGTCATCCCAACCAATTCAACAGGCCTTTCGTGGATTGTTCCATTATTTATTTAGTGGTGTGAATCCTTATTGGTATAAGATGAGGGGACATTGGACAAGAATCTGGTGGGGGCCAAGCCAAAATGTCAAGTGGCAAATTAACTTCCCTCCCTAGCATGAGGCTATTAGGGGTTGCAGTAGTAGTTTCCTCCCTGAACGCTTGCGCGGTACACCATCATAACAAACGGAAGGTGTTCGTCCCAGCCCCAGTCCGTTTGGTCGCCCGCAACGCACCAAAACACACCCAGGTCCTCATTGATCTTCAATGGCTTACAATTAAGAAACGCATTATTTTTAAAATTGTTCTAGTTGTATATAAAGCACTCAACAACTCTGCACCCGACAATTTTAAGGAGCTTCTTACCCCTTACTGTCCGTCTGCTAATCTCCGCTCTGGTAGCCGTAAACTCCTTGTAGGCCCTAAAAGTGCCACTGCAACATACGGGGACAGGGCTTTCTGTGTTGCTGGACCAACACTCTGGAACAATCTTCCCTTACATATCCGTAACTCTAAGACGGTCGGAACTTTTAAATCGTCTTTGAAAACTCATCTTTTTAACCAGGATATTTAGTTATTCTATTGTGTGCAGCATTCATGTACTGTATTTGCACTATTCTTGATTAGTGTATTGCTGTATACTGTATAACATGTTAAATGATAGCCATTGATGGCTACTCTTTGTATTTTCTATGTGCATTCATATTTTGTACATGTATGCTATTTGTTATTTTGTTAAGCGCTTTGTGATCTTTTCGATGTAAGGCGCTATATAAATACCTGTTATTATTATTAATATTATTATTAGGATTATTATTATTATCTATATACTAATTTTCGGAACATGGCTTTATTAGATAGTTCAATATAATTTTACACTCGCGTCCCTCTTCAACTGAAAAAGCGTGGTAATTGCGCCTCTAATACACGAGCTAATTAGATAGTTCAATGCCCGTTTTTTCCCGTTTTCAGACATGCGCAGAAAGGATCGCATGTGAAAATCCGAAATGTTGAATTTCTTTTACTCGGGTAGCTACTGTTCGGACAAAAAATGTGGTTTTCGGAGTGAGTGATGACATATGGTCTTCACCCAAAATATTTTCTTCAGGGATATAGCTACATTTCTGCATATGCGGCTGTTTGTTATTCTTAAAGATCGCATGAGTACAAGCATTTCTACGGGACTAAACACCCGACAAATAAAAATATTTCACGACATTTTCTAAATGTAAACAAAAACTCTTACACAGATCTTTAAGTGACACTTTCGCATTAGTAACATAGATGAACGCGGAGTTTGCTAACGATAAAGACACTGGTGGTACCATAACAACCGTTTCTATGTTGTGCTGCGCAACGGCGTTTAACATGGCGCACGCGGTTCGGCGCACACGTATTAACGCAGACAAAAAGTGTACGCGTTTGTGGCGCAAACCGTGCACATTGTAACGGGGCAGAGTGAAAGCAGACAGTCCGTACACTCTTAGAAAAAGGATGCTTCAGGGATTCTTGGCTGTCCCGTATATGAAACCCTTTATAGCACCTTAAAAGGTTCTAAAAAGAACCATTTTAAAGTTCAAAGTGGGCAAAATATGGGCAAACATTGGTCTTTAGAACCTCTAAAGGTTCTCTACAGAACCTTTTGGGGGCCTTTAAAATCAAAGAACCTTTAAACCATATACGGGACAGCCAAGAACCCCTCTGAAGCTCCCTTTTTCTAATAGTGTACCCTAAAGCCACCTCCTCCTCTCCGCACTTGGGTATAAGGGCACATAGGGCATCTGGATAAACGGAACGTTTTTTTGTGTGGTACATTATCATGATTATTATAGAGTGTCTGGATTATTAAGGGCATCCGTGGTATCTGGATTACGGGGTTCACCATAAAACGAGTCTCAAATTACCTGGATAGGCCTATACTATGCGCAGGTGGGCAACCTTTGATAACTGGATTTTAAGGGTGTACACTCAAGTATCTCGGGAGGCTTTATAGAACACAGCAAACATGACAAAGGGACTACATACTATACGTAAGGCCCCACATGCCTATTCGAGGAATAATGTATTTAATGTAAATAGGCCAAACAAAACCCGGATGGCATACATTGTGCTCAAGTACAAGCGTGGAATGGTACAAGTGATCTTGATGATAGACTCCGCCGACCATAAAACTAAACGACCGACTATAAAACTATAACGCTCAGAACGTAGGCCTACTGAATTACCTGGATACAGTATGTGCATATGGGCAGTGGCGACACCAGCACCAAAATGTTAAAGGGGGAAAACGGGGTGGCGGGACAATAAAAGAATCGGGGGAGAATTTAAAATCTAAATTTTAAGTAACTTTCAATTTTGACATTAAAATTCAACTTTTTTATTATTTGGGGTACAAAATAGGTAGAGACATGTGCTGACAGGAGGTAATAACTGGCGGTATTAAAAACACGTTGATGGAGTAGGCCTACTTGGATTAGGAACATGGGTATCTGTATTATTTAAGAGCACATTGGGCCTAGGCTCATGGTGTATTAAGGGCACCATGTCACTTACATTATATCAAGGGCACTTTAGTACCTGAATTATTTATGGACATACTCTTGATATTTATATAAACATTTATAACGCTTTGACCTCTGCCTATTGTGATATGACTTTTACTGCCCGCTATCTTCGGCACCCGCGTTTAATTTACTTGACTATGATAAAGTAAAGGCAGCTGGGTATCTCGAGATAACGGCACACTGCAGTGGGCCTACCTTGATTATGTGGTATCCGGTGCATTATTAAGGGCACCTGGGGCAACTGGATTAGGGGGTAGGGCTTAGGCCTATGGGGTCCCTGGATATAATGGGACAACGGGTAGGGGAAGGTGGGGTAATGGCGGACACATTTTGTTAGAGAGGTATAACACACATATAATACGTCATATAACAATAAAAATCATGTAAACACAACACTGTGAAGGTTCTACCTTTTATTAAGTTTTTATCAACTCATCATTTTGAAATTCGAAGCTACGACGCAATAAAAAAAATGGCGTCGTCCGGCATTACCCCACACACTGGGGGTAATCCCGGACCGTATTTATCAATGGCAGCTCTCTTTTTATTGGAATATAGCATTTCAATGGGAGTTAAAAAATACCCTTTTTAAAAGTGTAGCAGAAATCAAAGAACAATGTCACATATTTATATGGTCAACAACTATTACCGATTTATGATGTTAAATTGACCACGCCCATATTGGTTACCATGGAAACGGTACATGTCCGGGATTACCCCAATCCATGTACAATGTATGGGCACATCCTCTCTTATTATTATGCTCATCATTGTGACTCCGGATTCATTTCTTTTTTATCAGAAGGTATCATACATTACATAAAAAAATAATAAGACTTTGTTTTCCTTGATGTAGAAATACCAGTTTCAAAGAGAAATTAATGCACCAAAATATCAACTTGCCCAAAAAGTGATTTTTGTAATTCTCGCGAGAATTTGCGAGACAACCATCCCATTTAGGTATTGTGTGATTTCAATGGAGAGGCACCTAACATCATAGGGTGGCAAAATACCACCTTCTTTCACCTGCCTTTAGATACAGCCCTGTCCGCGATTACCCCGCGTCCGCCATTACCCCACCTTCCCCTACCTGCATTTCAGGTCTCATGGGAGGCCTACATAGGTATCGGGAAACACAAACGTAGGCCTACCTAGATTAAGGCACATGTATACCTGGATTATCAAAAGCACCTGCGCTATTCAGATTATTTAGGGCCCCGTGGATTATGTATACATGTAGGACATGTTCTTGATATTATTGTATCACATTTTCTTACGCTTTGTTTAATTATTCCCCGTGAAATCTTCTAGCGGGTCCAGCGCGAAGCGCTGGTGCCCGCTAGTTATTATTATTATCATTATTATTACATTGAATAATTAATCTAGGTCAGTGGTCAGATTTGGCCATATTGGAGGATGTCTGCCGGTCCCTTTGCAGTAAATAATTTGTCTAGCAGGGGCCATTCTCTACTATGTGTGATAAACCTGGTCATTTTGAAGTGGTTTGAGGTGGTACTGTCACGAGATATAAGTGGGTTAGTGTCATAGACCTGACGGGGAGGTCCTCTTTTGATCTATACACTGACGCGCTCGATATTTAAGCGGAGGGTCCCGGGCCCCCGGCTCGATATTTAAGCGGAGGGTCCCGGGATCAATTCCCGGCAGGTGCTCCTAAATGTTGCTGATATATATAAGTTGGAGGCAGCGGTGGCCCCTGGTGTTTCTTAACACCCGGGCGGGCCCACCCATTGGAGCGTATTTAATTACTAGTATGTACCTTGTATCAAGAAGTTGGATTTTTCGTGCCTTGTTTAGAGGGGAGTATTGTCATGAGATATAAGTGTATTAGTGTCATAGACCTGATGGGGAAGTCCTCCTTTTGGTCTATACATTGGCGCGCCCGATATTTAAGCGGAAGGTCCCGGGTTCAATTCCCGGCTGGTGCTCCGAAATGTTGCTGGTATATCTCAGTGAGGTATTATATGTTAGGGCAGTATGTGACAAAATTGGTGGCAGCGGTGGGATAAGGTACATACAGACCAGGTTCCACATTTTGAATCGGAACTGTTTGCGGAAGTCTACAAATTACTCGGTATTGAGAAAACGCGAACAACCCCTTATAGACCACAATCGGATGGTCTAGTTGAACGTTTTAACTCTACATTGGAATCGCGATGTAATAATAATAATAATAATAATAATAATAACACTAATAATAATAATAATAATAATAATAATAATAATAAAACACATTTATAAAGCGCACGACACGGGGAGTCGTCACAGTGCGCTGTCAAATGAACAAGTACAGCGTATAGAATTGCCCCTGCCAAACAAATTGTCTGCTGCAAAGGGCCCAGCGGTCGCGTCCATATATGGCCCCATGCCCAAATCTTACAATTGACTAAATACTAAAAATACCACTTTATACTCATTTTAATTCAATCCAACAGAGTACAGAAAGGCCCCTGTCAGACACCATTGTCTGTTGTATAGGGCCTACCAGACACCTTAAAAACTGCACCCCAAATTTGAGCTAGATCAAACATGGGAGGTACCACTCAAACCACTTTAAAATGACCAGGTTAATCACAGAATGGCCCTGCCAGACAAATTATCTACTGCAAATGGCCTGCCAGATTCCCCAATTAATGGCCTCTATGCCCACCTTCTAATTATAATTGACCTAGACTAAATATTGCAAATATCACTTGAAACTAATTTGGAATAATCAATAACACTCCGCTCTACAATTTTTTTTTTATAATCATATTAGGGTTTTGGTTTTGAGTTAACTTTGTTTGGATAAGATGTTTTCTGGTTTGGGTGTTAAAAAGACACCCTGAATAATGTAATAAGATGGTATCCAGCTTGATGTTATGATCTGAAATGTATAGATCTGAAATAGTCTACTCCAGCACAGCAATCATGCGGTTATCAACTCCAAAATTATGTATATGTCTTATGTATTAGAGGCTTCTTCTCTTGAAATTGTCCCACTCTACATTTTGATCACCCTGTTTATTAAATTGTTGTCAACCAAATTCTGCTATAATTGTCTTTCTTCATCTAGGTACCTAATTCAATGGTTCAAACATAATTGCTGCCGCAAAACTCAAAATAGAATTTATTTTGTCTCTATAAAGCATTTTTTCCCATTATTTTATATACATGATTTTGGCCACCCTGTACAACGGAGGACGATTGGTCGATTTACTTTTTTTACTGAAAGCCCTATATCCTGCCTTCTTACTACTATACTTGTTTTTAATGTAATACTTTAGCAAAAAAAATAACCTGGGTATATCAAAACTAGTAAAAAAATGGGTTCTTATGTTACACCCTGTATAATGAATGCACACCCTGTATACTATTTCTTGGTATTTACATATCTGGTATCATTGTAGTAGTAGGTTTCCAAATATCTTTACTCCGTGTAGATCGGATGTATACAATAAAAGTTATGTGAATTTGAATCAAAATTTGTGAATTTTCTCTCAATTTACAGCGTGTAATTTTTTTCACACCAACTTTTGATATTTGACCATGTTTAGTGTTATAATGACGGCTTAGATCATCTACGGGTGGCCCTTAAAGTTATTTTGGTTAAGTTGTCCGGCTTTACAATATTATTTAAGCCGGTGATTGACTGTATCATTGCTATTTTACTTCATCAACTTGAGCTTACAGGCTCGGTTCCCTTGCAACCGATGGTGGCGGGCTTTCTGAGCACTGTCTGTCGCATTTTCTCAGTGAGCAGATAATTAGCTGTGGCATCTATCAGACGTTTTGAGCATTCCATTGACGGTGTCAAGGAAATAAAAACACATGACAGTCATCCCTTTCTATCGTTTCGTTTTGAAAGACCAAAAAGATGAAATGAAAACAAATGCGCGTATTTTATATTTTGTAAAGCATAGGCCTACTGTTTCATACTATACAATTGGGTTAGTATGACAACTTACTAGTATTTTGACAAAAGCGCCACTTCATTATTGAGATACTGTAGGTGTAGTCTCGCTTAAAGGTTACGTATCGCATTATTTGTTATTTCTCTGTTTTATCGCGCTATTCTCCCTTGTTATTATTGCCTGTTTCCCACACCCAGTTGCATCAATACTGAGAGTCAACCTCAATATAAGGAAAAATTAAAATTAAAACATGTTTAGCGTCCTGATTTTTCCCAAAAAAGGAAGGAGGAGGCCCTTTTTTCTTTTTTTTCTTTTTTTCCCCACTCTAGGTGCAAAATTGCCATAATTAGTGATCAACTTGGTGAACCTAAAAGAAGAGGAGGCCCTTTTTAATGAGGGGTTGGTCACTACAATACTTGTTTAAAATGCATTATAAGGAACATACCAACTTGTTACAAACATCTTAAGAAAAGAGAAAAAAAGTTATGACTGAAATAAAAAGAAGAAAAAAAGAAAATTGAAGTGGACCCAAAAAAGGAAGCGGGAGGGGACGCTAAACAGATTTGTTATTTATTTAGCCAATAGCCTTAGTGACCCAATTATTGGCACATGACGACCACTATTGTCTTGAATGGTACTAGTTCTCGTACACCTCGCTCCCTGCCTCGCTCGTCCCAACAGGGAAGTCGGTCATCGCGTGCATAATGTGTTGAATGGTACTAGTTTTCGTACACTTCTCTATTCACGAATCGTCCACCCGTGAAACAAATGCCCACTTTCTGCTCTGATAGTCCATAACAATTTCATATTCTGTGATCTCATTTACCGCATTAATGCCTCTATCGTTACGTTTAGATACATGCTTGGCTTCATAACGTTTGATCGCTCATTCTTTGCGAATAAAACGTCCCCCGCTGACGCCATCGCCACATCTACACCGCTTAGTAAACTGACAGCATAATTGATCAATGCTAGCAATAAACATGATAAACATAGTCAAGTGGGTCAAATATCTTATTTACGTCTATTTTTATGATACAAACCAGGATTTGTACATGGCCTTGGGCGGTCTAAGATATTTTTCTGTCGTGATAGAGCTAAGTGAGGGGAACATGTGCAACAGCAGCCCTCTCATATTCCGTGGTTGGTTCCCTGTATATATGTTCCAAGCACACTTATCGCTCCTTTTTATTTTTTATTTTTCATTTTCATTTTTTTTAAATATTTTTCATTTTTTGTCCAATTTTCTCTTTTTTTTCTTTTCATTTTTCATTTTTTTGTCAATGTTTTCAATTTTTTGTTAATGTTTTCATTTTTTTCTCTCAATGTTTTCATTTTTTTTGCGGTCATGGTACACCGTAAAAAAGAGAGAGAAAGAAAGAGAAAAAAGGAGAGAAAGAGAAAAAACCCACCATATATTATATGAAGAAAAGAAAAAATATTGAAAAAAACACAGGAAAAAACGGAAAAAAACACCCAAACTGGGGGTTTTTCCCATTTTTTTTTAGATTTTCGTTTTTTATTTGTCGGTCATGAGGCACCGTACAAATGTTGTGAGAAAGTCAGGATAATAATACACAATTGCTCACCCCTAATGGTTGAAAATGGTGCCACAAGTAGTTTCACGAGTACGTCACATAAGTCTTAGCCAATCAGAAGGCTGAAACTATATGCGGGCTTACCTGGGCGATTGAGAGGAGAATTCGCTCTCTTTTCCTGCGTGCCTGTTTTGGAACGGTACCGTCGGGAAAATTGTCACATATCAAATCGACACAATCGTTTGTTATAAGTAAGAAGTTGATAAATAAAACGACAAGGGATCAAATATATAAACCCTAGTTGACCAAAAGTAAACATCTTGTGTTTTAAACGAGTGAATTTCTTCAAGAAACAGGCGTAATAAATACGCAACGCAAAGCCAAGGTAAATTTAGGCAAGTAAAGCTTACTTTACGCTACCACAACAAGAATAACAATTATTAAACGCTACGCTAGCATATTCACAACGTTAGCATCGTCACATGGTTGGCAGCGGTGTTCTTTTCGATGTTTCAATTATGTATTGTAAACACTCGTGATCGCCGTTAGAATGAGACTGGTGAAGAAATCGCCGAATTCAGCAGTTTAGTGAGTTTGTTGACGCTACAACTTTTGTACACAATTTTGTATACCCGGTACCGAGATAGGGCTATGCTACTATCCAATAGAGCAAGTGGCAAATGAAAATAAAGAATCGATATCCATTTATCGTTTGTAATCCACTTTGTAAACCCTCAAATCAATACAATGAATTTAAAATGAGCCGCTGAACGCTGAGAACGATTCTCAAAAATCTATCATTGTATTATACCCCGTATTATACAAAATGTTTCACCGAACAGGTCTGTAGTCCTAATTTATGTCTAATTCATATGATACAGTTCTCTTGTTATGAAATGAGGGTTCCTATATTGGACTAGCCAAAAGTATCGCAATGCATTGTGGGTAATACTTCTCGAAAAGGAAAGCTTCCAGAAGAGATACTTGCACCGAACTGACAACAACAGCTCATGTATTTAGGCAAGATTCTACCGTCACTTAGTTTTGCTACAGAGACTCTCTTAGTCCCACCCCTTCATCAACACAACCCCCTCTCCTACACCAACCATACACTGATACATGTACATCATATACCCTGCATATAACCATTGTCGTCTAGGGTCAATGATATAACCATGATAACAGCATACAGACTATTTACAGCCATAGCCAATTTACCGACACCTCTACTGACACCGTACGGTACCAGTGACCAGACCAGAGACAAACGACTGCTCAAATTACGAATACTAGCATCAAGCTATCTAACTTTTATGTGCGACAGAAAATGATTGATTTCAATTTAAAAATGTAAATGGATGGTAAAATAATTATGAAAACCTTTAGATACATATCGGAAGAAGAAATGGTTCATGGCAACTTTTGTCTTTAAACACTCTGAATATTTCATTGCAAGATATCAAATAACGTTTTTATATGAAATTGGCTAAGATTACTTCCAGTTTAGGTCAGGTTTTACACGGATGTAGCAGCAAGAAATCACATATTTCCGGACGCCCGTCACATAAAATATTGATTCGTTGTGATACTACAACGTGGAACAGATACTTCAATGTAGGTTAGTGGACAAACGATCAATGGTCTCGTTTTGTGTTAATTTGGGCATGAATAATTGTTAGTTATTTCGATGTACGTAAACCAATAAATTTGAATTTTTAGTGTTTATGTTAGGGCGCCCTCGGATTAGATAATTTTAGCCTCAGACGAGGCGGCCTTTCAGCTAACCCTCTCATATTTATTCCCTTTTATCCATTGTTGTAAGATTTGCCATCGCCAATGATAATACCGAATAAACAAACAAAAGTCTGGCAAGAAATCGAACCGCACAGAACGAAAGCGCCAACGCGAAAAAACCACGCATCCTATAAAACAGACAGCAGTGAGTTCGAAACTCCTAGGGCCGTATTCTCGCACTAAACACGGTTTTAGCTTAAAACCGTGTTTAACTAAACGCGTGTCTAACTTAAACGTGAGTTTATCTTTTAAACGACGTGTTTAACAAAACACGATTTTAAACTCTGCAAATCTCGTTCCCAGAGTGGTCCTGCGTTGATTGTATACAGGTATTTAATTCATTGTGGCCCTAAGGGAGTACAATAAATATCGACCGAATGCCTTAAATA
Organism: Ophiura sarsii; assembly: GCA_035610835.1. Classification (NCBI taxonomy): domain Eukaryota; kingdom Metazoa; phylum Echinodermata; class Ophiuroidea; order Amphilepidida; family Ophiuridae; genus Ophiura; species Ophiura sarsii. Next base: position 62,624,860 of record CM069449.1, read on the forward strand.
CACGGTACTTTTAAAGACTACGCAATCCGCACGTCAGCTTGAACCGGGCACGGATGAGTGATCATTCAAGGCATACAGTTGGTGCGCGAGTTTAGTTAAACACGCATTAAACTACCCCCGTACCCATGTTTAAAGTTAGACACATTTCGGCGAGTTAGACGCGTGTTTAAGTAAAACAAATGTACGAGAATTGCGTTTAGTTAAACGCTGTGTCTAAAGTCAAAGTTAGACGCGTGTTTAGCTTAAAACCGTGTTTAACTACGTACGAGAATACGGGCCCTAGTGTTTCTATAAGGAAAAATCAAACAAACAACGAACAGTATATCTAAAAATAACAGCAGTACTGTTTGTCATCACTCTTACTACTCATGATACATGTGATAAGTCTTAATGTTAACGGTTTTAAAAGGAAACAATGTCTTCTAAAAATCTTACCGAGACGCCAAAGGATAACGATAAGGCCTTGGCTCAAAAGTAATTCTTAGTTTCCTGTTCACATCAAAAAATGAGGATTTCAAATTCTTTAATTATTTTAGACTTCCCCCTCCAAAATGACTTTGTATTATTTACCTTTGGTACTCTACTGTTGGCCCTTTCCCGATAACCGTAAAATCGGTCACTTTTTAAAAATGGGGAAAAATCATTCATTTGTCAATTTGTGCTCTCCCTTAACACTGTCTCAGTCAATGAATGTGCCCCACCCCCTTCGGAAAGTTGTGCTACCCGATTAAAATGAGAATTTCAAGTGACATTTTTAAAAAGTTGCTCTTGTTGTGAAATCGTACATTATGTTTAACAGTTATAGTCCCTCGTTGTTCATTATTCTGCTGCTATTTGGGCATATTAGTTATCTGAGATTATATTGACATTTTACTTTTATTAGTTTATGTGTTATACATGTGCATCCCCTTGTCAAGTTGTGCTCCCCCTTAACACTGTCTCAGTCAATGTATGTTCACCCCTTCTTTGAAAGTTGTGCTACCCGATTGAAATTTGAATTTCAAGTGACATTTTTAAAAGGTTGTTCTTGTTGTGAAATCGTACATGTGTTTGATTATGTTTAACATTATGTTTAACAGTTATGCTCCCTCGTTGTTCATTATTTTGCTAATATTTGGGCATTATTAGTTGTCTAAGATGATATTGACATTTCAGTTTTATTAGCTTATGTGTTATACATGTATATCACCTTGTCTAATGTGCTTACCCTTAGCACTGTCACAGTCAATGAGTGTGCACCCTCTTCGGGTATAAATATAAGCTTTTATGTTATAGTTTAGCCGATATATATGAATTTTCTCAATTTGACCACTTTCGACGGCCATGTGTCTCCCATTCTGTCCTCCATCTTGAATGTGATGTACCTTAGCAACATAAAAATGCTGGAAATTAATTTGCAATGGTCAAAAACCACCCAATACATGTAGAAGTACATATAAATATACATGGGATTGAGATACACAATCCAATGTTAATATGTATGACAGATTATAATCTGTTAATCGAGATTAGCTTCATTCCATTATAGCGCCCTTACCGGAATAAAGCGCAATAACACTGACAAAATAGTTTAAGAATGTAGGATATCCACTATTTATTGTTTTAAGTTTGATCCATCTTTGAACTTATTCAGAGGTGTTTTCAATTTTAATTATGCCATTATGTGGTCAAAAACACATATCTAGTATTTTATTATACTTTTATCTTATATTATAGCCAACATATATGAGATCTCAATTTGACCACTTTTGGCGGCCATTTTGCCCACCATCTTGAATTTGACGTACATAAGCAACATAAAAATGCTGGAAATGAATTTGCAATGGTCAAAAACATATATCTAGTCATTTATTTATTCTTTTATCATATTATTTAACTGATATATGACTTTTTCAAATTTTACCATTTTTGTGGTCCATATTGGCGGCCATCTTGGATATCTGGAGAGCATCGGGTTTTTTTTCACCGTTAACATCCCACATGTGTAAAAGGCACCCGAAATAGTTGTTTTGGTTTAGTACTGGTGGGGGGGGGGGGGGGGGGGGGTGCACAGAAACCCCCTGTACATACCCGACTATTATCAGGCCCCCGTCACTGTACTGTTCGAACTATCCATTTCGACAACGTTAATGAATATACAATGAATAATCATATCAATGAATATTGAAAAGACAACGTCATTTGTGAAGTCGAAAATGAAGTACCAGACCATAGTGGACACGAACGGCCGTAATTTTTGAATCTCCGTTGCTTTCAATGTTAATAATATGTCGGAGTGTTTTACCTAATTTCATACTGACACGACCTGAGTGATAATCAAACGGTCCCCGAACGATGCCCGAGCGCTGTTGAAGTCAGTAATATCTGAGACTAAAATACCTAAAGGTACCTTTAGGTATTTTAGTCTCAGGTAATATGATCGTTCCCTAACATCCGAGCGTTCCCACATCGAATTTCACCGAGAATACCGTTAAACATCGTCTATAGTATAAGCCCATACTGACTAATAGTTAATAAGCTGAAAATAGATAAAAAGGTATGAGCGCCCTCTTTTGATCTAGAGAAATTAGCACGAATGAGTTTAGTGTATTCGAATTCAATACTATAAAGTTGTATTACTATCTAAATAATTGTATGGACAGACGAATTGCTCAATTGGTAAAGCGTCAACGTCAGTATCACGAGGTTGGTGGTTCGATTCTCAAGTACACCCTTTGCAATTTCTTTTGAAATCCTAGTGATATAGAAATTAACGCAAACTTGAATGTAAAATTATTACTCAATTATACTAGCTTTATTTTTATTTTTCAAAAAACAAGCGCATAATTAATTTGATTGTAAAAAGTAATGATCTTAATAGTCCAACCTTTTTATAAGCTAAAACACATTTATACTACAAACTAGAGCGGTTCTCGGGCTTCGCGGTTCGCGGGTTTTGCGGTTATCGGGTTGCATGGTTTTTGGTTGAGCGGTTTCGGTAGACATGGTTTGTGGTTGGTACTTTAGGATCCCAGCGGAACCAGATTCGATGACTGTCACATTGTTAGCGATGGGTTGTTATAATGGATAGTTTGATTCTCGAAATGTCTCTAAACATTTGATTCGAAAATTATCCATCATTTCATTCATCAAAATAATAAACAAAAATAATAAAGATAAGCTTACTTAAAAAACACCTTTTCGGCTAAATCACGATTATTCAATGTAAACTTATATTGGAGATAAAATTTGAAATGCGAACATCATTTGTTCAGTCAAATGTGTTGCGGTTTGACCAGTTCATTATACACAGACTTTATACGTAGCTAAAAATGTGAAATCATTTTCAAAAAACCAAATCGGGACACATTTTAGGGTATCCGTCATTTTTTAGGCTAAATCACAGGCAATTTTTTTCTTGCTATTTGTTCCGTCAAATGTGTTGCGGTTTGACTGGTAAGCTACACTGACTTTATACGTAGCTCAAAATGTGAAATCATATCCAAAAAATCAAATCGGGACACATTTCATGGTGTCCGCCATTTTTTAGGCTAAATTGCCAGAATGTTTTTTTCTCCGTCAAATGTGTTGCGGTTTGACCCGTTAGCTACACAGACTTTATATCTAGCTCAAATTAGAAATCATATCCAAAAAATCAAATCGGGACACATTTTATGGTGTCCGTCATTTTTTAGGCTAAATTGCCGGAATTCTTTTTCTCCATCAAATATGTTGCAGTTTGACCGGTTAGCTACACAGACTTTATACGTAGCTCAAAATGTGAAATCAAATCAAAAAAATCAAATCGGGACACATTTTATGGTGTCCGTTCATTTTTTAGGCTAAATTGCCGGCAATTTGTTTGCTCTTCCAAATGTTTTGCAGTATGACCGGCTAGCTACGCAGACTTTATACGAAGCTCAAAATGTGAAACCAAAATCGGGACACATTTTATGGTGCGTCAATTTTTTTTGTTGCGTCAAATGTGTTGCGGTTTGACCCGTAAGCTACACAGACTTTATACGAAGCTCAAAATGTGAAATGCTATCCAAAAAATCAAATCGGGACACATTTTATGCTGTCCGTCATTTTTTAGGCTAAATTGCCGGAATTTTTTCTCTCCATCAAATATGTTGCGGTTTGACCGGTTAGCTACGCAGACTTTATATGTAGCTCAAAATGTGAAATCATATCCAAAAAATCAAATCAGGACACATTTTATGGTGTCTGTCATTTTTTAGGCTAAATTGCCGGCATTTTTGTTCTCCATCAAATATGTTGCGGTTTGACCGGTTAGCTACACAGACTTTATACGAAGCTGAAAATGTGAAATCATATCCACAAAAAAAATCAAAATTGGGACACATTTTATGGTGTCCGTCATTTTTTAAGCTAAATTGCCGGAATTTTTTTTCTGCGTCAAATGTGTTTCGGTTTGACCCGTTAGCTACACAGACTTTACACGAAGCTCAAAATGTGAAATGCTATCCAAAAAATCGAATAGGGACACATTTTATGTGGTCCGTCATTTTTTAGGCTAAAGTGCCGGAATTTTTGTTCTCCATCAAATATGCTGCGGTTTGACCAGTTAGCTACACAGACTTTACATGTAGCTCAAAATGTGAAATGCTATCCAAAAAATCAAATCGGGACACATTTTATGGTGTCCGTCGTTTTTTAGGCTAAATTGCCGGCATTTCTTTTCTCCATCAAATATGTTGCGGTTTGAAAAAAGTAATGATCTTAATAGTCCAACCTTTTTGTAAGCTAAAAAAACATTTATACTACAAATTAACTACAGCAACATTATTCATTGCCTTATTTTAAATGTTTCGCACAGTAATCTTAAACGTTTCCTTCATCATGATTTAAGGGCGAATTATGATGATGCATATTAGGTTGGTAGATCAAGTTAAGCAACAAAATGAAAGTAACTATGCAAACCACTATAATCCTGGTCTCACAGGATTATAATTGATTGGCTATTAAATCAATTTATTTCCAATAAGATAGAGGGCCGTCCATTTATACCGACCCATCAATCATACATGCAGTCAGTAGGGAGGTCACGCTGCATGTCATATTTTGTTATACGCAAGAAAACAATGGAGTATCAGTGACTGCAATATTTGCTAGATATAGCTTCGGAAAATGGTCTATTTGGGCATCTCAAAAACTGAGAAACGTGCTAAAAATCAGGTAGAATTTTAGAGGAGGGTCAATAACATCTGCAGATCGGTAAAATGTATAGTATTAAACACGTTTTGTGACCAAATTTATGTCGTAAAATGTTGGAAAATTCACGTTTTGAAAATCTGTGGTCTTCGAAATTACAGGAATCCTAACTCATTCTAAACCTCACCAAATCATGAAATGAACCCTCGTCTACAAAAAAAATCGTGTACGTATTGCTCTATCTGCTTGGAGATAGCGAAGACCACGGAAATTCATAGCTTCATACCACGGAATGAAATCCGCCATTAGGCGCCATAGACATTACATGGCGAACATCGTACAGATTTGCACTGCAGTCCTTTGTTTAGGGAGTTTTGACAATAGCAAGGTCGTTCGACTATTGTGTTTGTGCATGTTTGTGACTACAGTGCAACTTACCATAAATGCCCGTTTCACCAAATTCACTTAAATGACAATAACAACACCAATTTTCCTCCAATAAAGTCAAGTTTGGTTACACATACTAAAGAAGTCTTAACGTAAATATTTATTAGAGCGATTTTATAAAATGACATCATTTGCGTATTATTTGCCTATTTAATTAGCATCAAGTCCAAAACACATTTGACTTTTCATCTAGAGATGTGTGTACGCTGGTAGACTGGAAATCAGATATGTTGTGCATATACCTAATTCTGATATTTTTGTATGAGCAAAATAAAAAAAATCTTTGTATTTTTTTCCTTTATTTGATTAATATGCTTATCTAAGAACCAATATTTAAGACTTGATTTAAAGATAACTATAACTTTAATATTGCCGTGTGACCTATCAAATTAGAGCTAAAGACCTGAACAACAAAATGGTATGAGCACTTTTTATGATATTGTTTTCAGTTTTTTATTATAAGTATTTAAGCAGTGTGTATACATTTTGTGCACACTCTTAGCTTTAGTGTATGCAAACAAATGATTCAACAGTCAGGGAACATGCATTTGAATTTACCGCGTTAGCAGTACATCAACATCAAATAATGTGCAGTGAAGCATGGTTATACACAGGAGGGCTGTGTGTGGATTTCTATACCAGTCCCCTATACTATGCTTGTTTACATCCAATATACACCTATCAAAATATGTAAGTTCCCCCCTAGCATATACTAGAATATTTCCAAAAATATTTGATGAATTTATATAATTGTCAGCTAGAAAGATGCACCCAATTGTTAGGCACATTTTGATACCAAATTTGTTGGCCTTGAGACAATGCAACGATAAGAAATTGTGCCATTTACCAATTTTTATACATAAAAAAAAGTGGCACTAAGTGGCACCGGCTATGGCTAGATTGTCCATACATCAATAAGCAGATCATAATCAATAAGCAGATCATAATCTTGTTTGTTAAATTTATGGACAAAACCAGCCATAGCCAGTGAGATTTAGTGCCACTTTTTTTTCTGTATAAAAATTGGTAAATGGCACAATTTCTTATCGTTGCATTGTCTCCAGGCCAACAAATTTGGTATCAAAATGTGCCTAACAATTGGGTGCATCTTTCTAGCTGACAATTATTTAAATCCATCAAATATTTTTGGAAATATACTAGTATATGCTAGGGGGGAACTTACATATTTTGATGGGTGTAGGTCTATATGCATGACACAATGAAATAAAGGGCAGTTATGGTAAGTTGCAATGTAGTGACCCCGTTTAACAATCTTCATAGCTTTCATATAGAGCTTGGGTGACCTAACTATTGACTGCATGTAGTTATAAAACAGTATCTGACATAGCAGTCCCGCCCGTTTAGACAATTCCTGGTTCGAATCTCACTCAAAGACTTCTTCTTTTGGAAAGGTCATAATTTTCAAATTCTTGACAGTAATTTATTTTGATCATGAATGAACAAGGAATCTATCTTTTTCGTTGGTTTTTTATTTTATTTTTTTAAATTAAACAATATTTAATCAAACTGGACACGCAAGTCATGGCCAGTCAATAACGTTTTGACTGTTTGCCTGTTGTCCTCATTGATTCGAAACGCGATATTACACGTTTGTGCCATCCCTATTCTTGGAGAAACACAAAGCACAAAACAAATAAAACAAAACTGAGTTGAAATAATAAAAGAAATCACGTGAAGGACTTATTTACGGAACCATCCATCTTTTTAAGGCTGTTTAAGTTTTTCGGAACTATAATACACACGTTGGACGGATTACCTTTTAAATTGCCCGCCTAATGAACATGTCATAGTTTGAGCAGCTCACGTGGTATTGAAGGTCATGCATTACATTCATGTAAATGGTAGTATAGTAATAGTATTTAAAAAAAAAATTGGGCCGTATTCTCGTACTTAACACGGTTTTAGCTTAAAACCGTGTTTAACTAAACGCGTGTTCAACTTAAACGTGAGTGTATCCTTTAAACGACGTGTTTAACAAAACACGATTTTAAACTCTGCAAATCTCGTTCCCAGAGTGGTCCTGCGTTGATTGTATACGGTATTTAATTCATTGTGGCCCTAATGGAGTACAATAAATATCGACCGAATGCCTTAAATACACGGTACTTTTAAATACTACGCGATCCGCACGTCAGCTTGCACCGGGCACGGATGAGTGATCATTCAAGGCATACAGTTAGTGCGCGAGTTTAGTTAAACACGCATTAAACTACCCCGTACACTTATAAAACTCGCCCATTGCTTGTGTGGTAGATTTCGATCACGACAGGAGCATGCGCAGATGCGATTTTTGTGTAAGTGGTCTGTGATTTTGTCAATATTATATTTTTACTGTGATTTGTTTGTCAATCTGCATTAAATGCAAAAAGTAACAACGCCCCCGGCTGGACTCGAACCACCAACCTTTCGGTTAACAGCCGAACGCGCTAACCAATTGCGCCACGGAGGTGATTAGTTACTAGGCTGTTTTGGTTTGTCATGTTCACCCGTACACTTCTCCGTACACTTTCTTGCAAAGTCGGGCATCGTTTTTTTCTAAAATGGTGCTTGCATATTGCCGTTGCTGTCGCCTTTAATACATGTGCTGTCAGTTGAACTTGGAACCAACGTTTACTTTGAACTGTCTATTTTCAATAAAAAAATATTCCAATACGGGAAAAAAATCAGAAAGCTCACAGACAACAAATAAGAACATCATTTTACTCGACCTAGAATTTCAATCAACGTATTTCAATCATCGGGAAAACCCGATGATGCGAGTGACGTCATTTAATGAGCTCATTAGCATAATTTATGTCCGTGAAATGTACAATAGAGTTTTATTAGTGCCGTACCCATGTTTAAAGTTAGACACATTTCGGCGAGTTAGACGCGTGTTTAAGTAAAACAAATGTACGAGAATTGCGTTTAGTTAAACGATGTGTCTAAAGTCAAAGTTAGACGCGCGTTTAGCTTAAAACCATGTTTAACTACGTACGAGAATACGGCCCATTATGCTTATCTTTTATATTATATAATTCGTGTACAGCGCATTGATCGTGTTTTTGGAAAAGCGCTTAATAAATCACGTTTTCATTCATTCATTCATAGTGGTCACGTGTTATTGATTTATAACGGATTAGTTTTAGGATTACGAAACTGTGTCTATATCACTAAAGAAGTCCTCTGCCCTAATTCTACAGACATGCTACGTGCTTGTATCGATCAACTGTGAACCATATACATGTATACATGGTGTCTCTAAAAACTCGAATCAGGAATTGTCATCTAGAACCAACAATGGCCAACTATTCACAAAAACCACAACATCCTCAAATATTTTCAACACCACAAAAGCTATCTCAACAAATTTGGTATCATTTTAAAGCCCTAATAACAAGCTATCTGCCTGCAAAATGGCATTGGTATAGCTAATACAGAAGGGGAGATACAGCTGTTTGATGTTTGGAGACCAGGGGTGGTGCTGGAAGGGGTGCCGCTGGAAGGTATGCCGCCTGTACTCAATGGGGATAATCCAATAATGGCGATAATCTTTGTTCTTTTTATATACAATAACTAGTCATCCCCTAATGTTAAAAACACCATTCTGGTCCCATTTTAAAGGATATTTAGTAGTCTTTAAGTATGTGGTTCAACAGACTTGTCAACTATTTGTAACAACTAATTAATTATGGATAAGACCATGATCATCAGCTTTCTTCCTATTCGCTACACAGTCAACATGAATAATCAGCCTCAATTTACCGGATTTATAAAAATGACTATAACAGAAAAAAATTTCAACCTATGATAGCAAAAGTATACATTTTTGGAAAGCTTGTAACTAGAGGAATTCAGAAATGCAGTTTATATCAGGGAAGGGTTCATCCTTAAACAATATTTCTGAAAATTCTAAAAATATATAAAATAAAAATTGGAGATATTCACTAGCCGGTATAATTACCATACCGACGTAGTAACTTTGACAATTATATATCATCTAATGGGTAATGTCATGTGGAATTCAAATATGTAAAGTAAATAATGATAGGGGTAGGTATAAAAAATATTTGGATCTCAAATTAAAATTAAAAAAACATTTCCGATCATACCATTTTAGTTCTTGGTCGTACTATAATTTTAATGGCATATTTGGTTTCCTCATGCAATTTCCCTTCAACAAAATGTATACTTTTACTACCTCAGGGGGGTATACAAGCAAATATAAATATGTAAAGTTAAAATCATGTCGCGAAAGCCAAAATCCGTGTGTAACGCGAAAGGAGGCGAGCTTTAATAAAACACATGACCTAAGTCGTGGAGGTTGATTTGAACTAATGTCCGCCCGTCAAAGTATCCTATAATTAATGATTAATACTGTCTTCAGAAGTCCAGTTTATTTAAATGTTTGTACTATTTATAAACGATTGTGATAACATTAAAAAAAAGAAATAGAAGAAAGAGAGAAAAAAAAGAGGGAAAACCCACATTAAAGACAATGATAGATTCCCTATTTATTCATGGTAAAAACAAAGTTAAGAATTTGATGATATACACCGTAAATATTTATAAACTTTTCAAAAGAAGAAATCTTGAAGTGAGATTCGAACCAGGAATTGTCATCTGGAACCTGCGATCACAATTGCCCTAGCCCAAACTGTCAGCTTTACCAATTGAGCTAAACGGGACTGCTATGTCAGATACTGTTTTATAACTACACGTATGATTGATGGGTCGGTATAAATGGACGGCCCTCTATCTTATTGGAAATAAATTGATTTAATAGCCATTCAATTATAATCCTGTGAGACCAGGATTATAGTGGTTTGCATATATAGTTACTTTCATTTTGTTGCTTAACTTGATCTACCAAACCTAATATGCATCATCATAATTCGCCCTTAAATCATGATGAAGGAAACGTTTAAGATTACTTTGTGAAACATTTTAAAAAAGTCAATGAATACATTTTGCTGTAGTTAATTTGTAGTATAAATGTTTTTTTAGCTTATAAAAAGGTTGGACTATTAAGGAAATCAGGTGGGGGGGGGGGGGGGGGTTGAGGAACTCAGGGGTGGTGGAGAAACTCGGAGGGGGGGGGGGCACGATATTTGATTTGGTTGGTCAAAAGTACAAATATGAAAAATGTTAATTTATACTATACATGTTAATGTATACTAATACATGTTAATTTATACTATAGGGCCTACAAATGGGTTTTTTCTGACAAATTACCTTGAAACACTATTTACGCCTGGGGGGGGGGGGGGGGGGTGATAAAGAAAATGGGGGGGGGGCACGAAATGTTTTTTAAACATGAAGGGGGGACGCGAAATTTTATTCTGGCAAAGAGGGGAACATGAAATTGTGATGGTCGATAGTACAAAGATGAAAAATGTTCTCACTATAGGGTCACTTTTTCTTTTGTCTTTATTGTTGCATTACAAATGACGTTGTTTTATGAGTTAAACATTGGAAATTTAATTTATACTATACAAATGCTGTTTTTACCTCTGAAAAATTGCACGCAATTTATTAGGGAGCGATGACTATTTACGCCAGAGGGTGGAGGAAATCAGGAGGGGGGACACGATATTTGATTTGGTCAAAAGTACAAAGATGAAAAATGTTAATTTATACTATACATGTTAATTTATACTATAGGTGTATAGGGCCTACAAATCAGGGGGGGGGACACGAAATGTTTTTTAAACATAAAGGGGGGACGCGAAATGTTATTCTGGCAAAGAGGGGGGGCATGAAATGTTGATGGTCAAAAGTACAAAGATGTTTTTTTTTAAATTATACTATACATGTTACTTTACACTATACAAATGCTTTTCTTTCCTCTGAATGACCTTTGAATCACTATTTATGCCAGGGGGTGGAGGAAATCAGGGGAGGACACGAATTGTTTCTTAAACATGAAAGGGGGGACGCGAAATTGTATTTTATTTTATTCTGGCAAAGAGGGGGGACATGGAATTTTGATGGTCAAAAGTACAAAGATGAAAAATGTTCGCGCGATACGTGCGCAGGTCTCCCAAAAATGAAATCTTTTTATTAGAAAAGCTTCTTTAGAGCCAAAATGTATATACATAAAACATAGCATAAATAAGTGTAAAGTCAAATTCTTGAAAAACCTACATACGCCACTGTTGACACACCCTGCATTCTCCATATACCTGCAGGTAAGTTGTTTTGTCAACATGGTCAAGTAGGATGGCACTGTGATGTTTCTGTACTATAATAAAAGCAAGGTGTTATCGTGAAGCTTCATTATGTTGATGTTATTCTAATAATAATGTTCACTTCTTTATACCATACACTCTATTTATGGCTTTTTGTTGAAATTGGGACTTCACCATCATTTGTACCATCATTAAATAAATAAGGGGGGGGGGGGGGGCATGACATTATTCTGTGTTCAAGAAGGGGGGGGGGGGGGGGTGATGAAAATATTGCACCAAAAAAATAATATATCCTCCACCCAACCTGCCCCCCACCCCTCCCCTGGCGTAACTATAGTGATCGCTCCCTTAGAGAAATGTACGGCTTTTCAAGAAGCATGGCGCGGCGGTGGCGGATCCCGACGGTGTTTATTGTGTTTCCGGTGTGTTGTTACGATACCACCATCATGTGACCAGGAGTCTTGCCATGATATTTCATGACCGGCATCGTCTGTAGTAACAGATCTTTTCAACATGGCGCCCTCTGCCGTCATTTTAACCCCCTAATGCATATCTTTTTACACTTCTATTTCTACCAGTAAAACAGGAATACCAGCCAAGTTGGACCTTTACTGGCCGTATTTACCCCATACTCGATTTCAAACGATTGATATATATTTTGCCGTTTCTGCATGATGTAGTTATGTAGTACGTGCTATCATTTAAAAATTCATTTTGACAACATTAAATTTGAAAAAAGAGCATTAGTTATTATATACCTGTACACTTCAGCACTGCATACAAACGTGTACAAATGTAATTAGTGTAAGGTACCAGCCCTGCACCAAGTCTATGGTGTAATACAATGAATTTTCCTTTATTCTATTGTACAGTAGTTACATTAAGCCCTTTATCGCTTGCTTACGGTTATCGTGGTGTTTAGAATTACCCACGTCCTCTATTTGTTCTTAAACGTGGGCCTAGGCTTACAAGTATGCATGTCCCATATGGCCAACCTGAGAAAAAACAAATCGCCTGTTGCCATTGATGTACATAATTATAGCCTACAAATTGACGTGTTGCGACAAATTATACCCCATATTATATTAAGCTATAGAATAAAAGATGTAAATCAGTGGTATAACATTCAGGAGTGGGAAAGTCTTCCCCGCTTGACCGTCGTACTGAGTCTACATGTAAGTCAACGAAGTTAAACAACACAATTAATGGACATTAATTAGTGTCCCATCTCCACCCTCCAAAAATGCAGTACTTCTCAAAAAAACCGAAATATTAACCGCCCAGGTTTACTCATCGAACCCAAAATATTAACCGCCCAGGTTTACTCATCTGGCGGGTGCCCGCTAGTTGTATACAACGAAAATAATATAATTAACGGGACAAGAGTAACAAAACGCCAAACGGGAACGGGAAATTGAGCAGAGGTCGCATACGTGTTGGTTGCTTGCTTACTTACTTACTTACTTGCTTAATTCGAGTTGTGTTCTCGATCTACAATGGCTCTCCACACTTTCCTGTCCTGCATTGCTGTCTTTAAGTCTCCGACATCCAAACCAGTGTCCTGTTTTAGCACATCGATGTAAGTTAGGTCAGGTCTTCCAGGTTTTCTTCTCCCATGCTTTGCAGTGGCGTACCCAGCTTTTGGAAACTGGGGGTGGGGGGGGGGGGGGGGCGACCATATTTGTACCGACGAGATGCATGATGTACCGACAGACTCCAAAAAAAAATCGTAAAACATGCACAATTTTTTCCCGTGAGTAGCTGAAATCCATAATGGTTAATCACTTCACAGACTGTCAGTTCCACGAAAATCAAAATATCTTTAAAAAGATTAAAAAAATAGTAATAGTAACTGTTGGCCTAATAAAATAATAAAACGACTAGTTTATCCTTTTAGCTTATTTGATATTTCATAAAAAATAAACCTTGGGTATCATCGTTTTTGTTTGCCGAATAACAATCAAATTACTTCACAGACTTCGTGATATTATTATATTCATTGTAATTATGGTAATGCCGACTGGCTAAAAAGACTACTATACGACGAATATATGAGCGACGTGAGTTCGAATCAATAGAGTTCTTTCTTTTGAACAAAAGACACAGCACTGATTTTATGGTATTATAATAAAAGGTATCAGTACTTGTTGAATCGCCTTAAATAAGTATGACAATAATAAGATTTGACACAACTTTTCTTTTTTCATCTCTTCTAGAACAAATGCACCGAACATAGCTAGCGGACAGCGATTCGGAGAGTGGATGGATTCATCTTCGGCGTCCAGTCGCGGAACAAAATGCACGTCAACCCCCCACCCCCCCCCCCCCCCCCCCCCCGAAAATGTGTTTTTTTATGGAAGATAATACACAGCGATGACCGCGGCTTATAAATCAGACTTTAATAGACGTTATTCGTAATTACTACAATTGGCCTCGCTTTCGTTATGATTAGTGACGTCACATCGAGTATGTCTCCCTCTTTAGTTAGCCTGAAATCGTCAATTACGAACCTAACGTCTATAAGCACATAAATGATAGGGAGATTTATTTATTGGAAAAAACGTGTACTGACCTCGCTCTATTGAAATCTTCGTATTTCAGAAGATTGCCATTCGATTGGTCTCACAACGTCACCAATTAAGGTCAGGTGTATTTACCTTTTTAACCCTAAATACAAAGCAGCTTCGTGTACTATTTTTTTAAGTTTAAGCTCTGGCACGCTGTATTACCTGCAATGTGACATTCATGCTGTTGTTTTGCACAAATATATTCCACGCGTGAACATTACTTGAGTGTTGGTTGACCATGAGAGCTTGACAAAGGTTTACCTAATTTCACAACCCCATCCCCACCGGCTCTCAAATTCTAACCCCCGATCTCAAGTTTCTGAACATTGCACGCTTTAATTACACTTTTATGGTGATTCAGTGGAACAGACTGGATTTCATTTACACATTTAGGGAAATGCATATCTCTCAAAAAGAATAACAGATTTGTACAAAATAACATTTGGGTTAAAACAAACAGTATGTAGTTGTTATTCGTATTAAATTTAGATATCTGTTTTCAAATATGCACAATCAATAATAGGGTATGATAGCATCCAAACGGAATTTCACAGAACTTTCAAAAAACCTCAAATTTCAAAAAAATCTAACCCATAAATAAGAAAATCAAACATAAAATCGTCAGCCTGCTTCGATAATTGCCTAACTCACTTTTCAGTGAAATTGAGTTTTTTGCATAAATCATGACTTCATTACATTATGCACATGCTGTAATAATATCTAAGTCATTGACAAATCAAAAGTGTTGATAAATGCACAATTGCAATTCTGCCTAAGTCAGCATTGTGAGTTAAGCAGATTGTAATAAGTATGTAAAATGTTAAAAATGTGTCATATTAACTCGTATTATACTTAGGCCTATAACAAGCCACATTTCACTTAAAGGTATATCCCCAACCTAATTCTATCCAACAGGTACTGCTCCTGTTGGAATTTACCTGTACTATTCATGGTACTATTCAACATATCGTCAGCCTGCTTTGATAACTGCCTAACTCACTTTTCCTATTTTTGTTGTTTTCTCAAAACTAGAAAAAACGAGTTAGGCAATTAGGCCTAAAAAAAGAAGAAGTTTGATTGGCGTAACATAGAGAAAAAAAATAGGGTAGGTAGGTCGGATTTTTTTAATATATATTTTTTAATTATTTTTTTTAAATCTATAAAATGTCTATGACATTTTATATACCAGCACACATATACCATACAGACATAAACAAATGGCACAAATACAAATTTTCACTGTTTTTTTTCTTTTTCTCACACACAAAAAAAAAAGTGAAAAGAAAAAAAATTGAAAGAAAAAAAAAATTGGAAAAAAAAAAAAATGTTTAGGGTATGCGGTAAAAATAGGGTCGGTCGGGTTACGCCAATCAAACCTTTTTTAGGCCTTATCGAAGCAGGCTGACGAAATGGTTCATCGTTGGACCCGTATGGACTGGCATACTGAATTTGGAGTCAATCGAAGGTCGGAAAGGGGAGAACGTCTCCGTCCGTACAAGAAATGGCGACTCCGTATTATTACATAATTTAGATTAGAAACATGCATTCACATTCACTCTAATTTCAAATAGATGTATGAAGGACCTGATCAATTACTTGATATGACCTTAAAATGACCTTTAATTGCACTGGCGTTAATTTATTGCTGGTATTGAGAGAGGGACGACTGACCAGTGGCGGAAATCAGCTTAATTTATTCTGATTTAGACATTTATTATGGTGAGCAATTTACAATTTATCATGCATAACATAGGGGGGGGGGGGGGGGGGGGGGGGGGGGGGTGTGATTAATTAGGCCCGCCCCATGCCTATGTTTAATTGATTACAATTATATAGATTTGTCATGAAACTCGTACCAATGGAATATATAGGTTATCAGCTTTAATTCAATACCATACATGATACGTTTATGCACAATTATTGTTAAACAGTTTTAAATTTCAAACAATCGAGAAAAACAGAAATTGTAATTACAAATGAGGTCATCAATTTGTTTGTCCAACAGTAATTTGATAAAGCAATACAATTGCAGATGTCACGGTCGCTTGCAACTCAAATATAAATTCCAATTTTCACCATTCACCCCAGTAAAGGGTGACGAACCGAAAGGCAGAATCTAAAAAAAGACAAATTGTGCATTCGCTATTATAGATCTGTCTAATCACTGGTCAAATGCATATCTACCGCTGCAGCAGGCAGTTGACATTATAGATTTCTTTGCGGCACTCTTGGCCGTTATTCTCACCATCTGTCTTGAGGGAGTGCACAAATTATTATATATGAAGATTGGAATATTTGATTATCAACATGAGGACCCCGGTTCAATTCTCCTCCCGGTTCTCCGTAATACTGGTTTGGAGTGTTCTCTTGACATGCGTCCATGCAGGTATGTATCGAACTCCCGAACGAACTATGATGTTTTATATACTTATTTATGTTATCATTTTTAGCAGTAATAATAATAACAATAAAATAGCGACAAGGCACAATCCGCTCAATTAAGAGCGCTCAAGGCACGAAACATAAAAAGCAAACAGTAAACAACAAAAAACAAAAGCAAAACTTTCCAAACACATAGAGAAATGTCTCTGATATAAGGTGTGTTTTCAACCGGGTTTTAGTAGTTTGCCCGTGCTTTTGCGAGGGCCAAGGGGCTATTGCCATGTGGGTGGTCAGTATTATGTAAAAGTAATACCGAATATGCATTGTATTATTATTATTATTACAATTTTACATATATGCCTATATTTCACGAATCCACTCCTTGCTTATAGACCTTCTTAGAAACCAAATCACTTCATCAACTACTAACCATAAACCATTGCTCTTATACTTCTTAGAACAAAGGTTACATTTTTTAACCATGTTGGTTAAATTTTAACCAACGGTGAACCACACAATTGGTTGGTTAAAACCGTAATCTGTGGTTGCTTACAATTTTTAATAATTTGTTGGTTAATATGTTTTAACCAACAATGAATGGTTGGTTAAACTTTATCCTGTGGTTGGTTACAATTTTTAATCAATTGTTGGTTAATATGTTTTAACCAACAGTAGTTGGTTAAACAATGTTGGTTAAACTTTTATTTTATTTTGCTAAACTTTAACCCAGACAACATTACAATATTGATGTTTCATTGGCCCAATATTGGCTTTCAATATTGGCGCCAACTCGTGGCCAGGATCAACTTTGGCAAAGGGCAAGCCCGGACAAGGGACAGGACAAGGCAAATGACAAGGCACAAGATCCTTTTATTTTTATTTTATTTTTTTATTTTTTATTTTTTATTTTTTATTTTTTTATTTTTTTATTTTGTTAGAGGACAGGCACAACCGGTCTGCCCTTTATGGCCCCGTATAACAAATCATTGGGCCGTAGGCCGGACAACCCAAAGGGCAATCCAGTCTACCCCGACTTGCCATGTACGCGGGGCCTAAAAAATGGCACAGCGAAGGTGGTTTGCAGACATGACTAGACTACCTGATGAACCCATGAAGCTTAAGCTTAACATGGCAGGTAGCTTTCGTCACCAACCGGTAGTGCAATGGTCGGCTGTCTGCTAAACACCCTCCACGTGCAGACCCAACAGTATGCAATGTCACACACACTACACAAGATCCTAGCCAAAAGGCCGGGAAGCGATATCGTATAACAGCGGCCGCAATTTTAAGACCACGTTAGAATGTGTATATGAAATCAATCGTGTTATTTTCCGCCCCTGGTATATTGTGTCCATTATTGGACCAATATTGGTTGCCAACATGATGCCAATTGAAGAGCGCCAATGTAAAACCAATATTGGTCCAATATTGGTTTGGCAACATGATGCCAATTGAAGAGCGCCAATGTAAAACCAATATTGGTCCAATATTGGGCACAATTTACCAGGGGCGGAAAATAACACGATTATTATTTATTATTATTATTATTAATCTGTACTTATATGGCGCTCTACAAAGAACACAGCGCCTTACAACAGGCAAAAATGATGCAAACACACAAACACAAACACCTAACATTTATACAAATGGGTTTTCAACAAACGTTTGAAAACAGGCACAGACACCGCCTCCCTCAACTGAATTGGCAACTCATTCCAGAGCCGTGGAGCGGCAACAACAAACGAATGATCACCAGCTCTTTTTCTTGAGCGCGGAACCAAGAGCCTTGTGGTATCAGACGAGGAGCGAAGTCTGGGCCTATTCTCAACCATTAATATGTCGCTAAACAAGGTAATAAGATCACACAGATAAGGTGGAGCGACATTCATCATACATTTGTACACATACAACATTATTTTGAAACATATACGGTCCTTGATTTGGAGCCAATGTAAGGAATGCAATAGATCAGCAGAGCACGTGTCCCGTCCACATGCAAAAACCAGCCGGGCTGCCTTATTCTGGAGACGTTGCAGCCGTTTGAGGTCAGCTTCGCGAGCGCCAAACAAAAGCGAATTGGCATAGTCTAAGCGGGACAGGACAAGTGCTCTAACGGCATGATGACAAGCTTCTTGGGTGATGAAACGGCGTATCCGCCACAAATTACGAATTTGGAAATTAACAGTTTTACACAAATTACTAATGATTTCATATACAAATTCTGACGTGGTCTAAATAATATGCGCAAAATATTTTCCCGCCATTGAAATTCTTTGGCGGGAATCTTGTTATGACCTATTGTTGATTAAAATTATGATGCCTTAACCAACGTTGAATAAACTAAAAAGGAGTTATATTTTTACTCTTTAACCAACGCAGTATTAAAAGTAATTTTTAAACAACGCTTCATTTTTAACCAATGTAGTATACTTTTTAACCAACATTCTTTTAACCCATGGTCTTTTAATACCTGTTCTGAGAGTGTACGTATTGTATATCATTGCTTTCTGTGGAAATACCAAACATGCCAAATGGGAACCGTTATAAACACAGGAGCATGTCGCATGTCTAGAAAATGGGGCCGGAAAACAGGGACAGAAAACGGGGACAAAGAAAAACGGGGCCGAAAAACGGGGCCCGATCAATGTCAATCCTTTCCATTTACATGCAAGAACTTCACCCGAACTGTTTCATTATTTGTCTTAGTAAAAACATCCATTTTACACCTTTTTCATTATGTTACAGAATAAAAAAGAAGTCAGAATATAACTCTTCAAGTCTTACAATCACTCCCAATCCAATTGCACGTAGTAAACGCGGACCAAGGATGGTGGCCCCGTTTTTTGTCCCCGTTTTCCAGATTACCCCGGGGTATTCTGGAAATTGGGGCCGAAAAATGGGGCCCCGATCAATTATTTTTATCAATCGGAAATCATATCCTGAATAAATAGGACTTCCCTTCAATTGAGTCGAAGTTGATCAAATTGATGGAGGCAATCCGTCACAATCGCGAGTTGTAAAATTACCCGATTTTGTATTTATTTTC
The DNA here is from genome assembly GCA_035610835.1 of Ophiura sarsii. Classification (NCBI taxonomy): domain Eukaryota; kingdom Metazoa; phylum Echinodermata; class Ophiuroidea; order Amphilepidida; family Ophiuridae; genus Ophiura; species Ophiura sarsii. The sequence goes on from CM069449.1 coordinate 62,644,647, forward strand.
TTGAAATCTCGGTATACAGGCGGGCCAGGGCAAACAAAAAAGACGTTTTTTCACGCCTTGGCTTCTGACTGCAACAACAATGTGAAAGTTAACGTGACTAGGCCAATGAGATTGCGGAAGCCACTGCCCCTTCTTGCTCCCCAAATGAAAAAGTCTAGTTACGCCACTGGCTACCTCGCTAGTAACTGAGGCGTAACCTAAAATTTTGAGAGCACCAAACCGGGGTAAGCTACTAGGCTAGTAACTGGCGGGTAATTTACACAAAATCTTATACCTCACCGGACCCAAGAGTAAGTTGGAGCATAACAGTTTATCGTCACTATTCTATCAAACCTTGTATCTCCATACAGCCCTTCAGCATGTATAAAGTAATACTTCCTATGTATGACCTTTAGGCGGTCTGCTCTAAACATTTTTAAGTGACAGAATCACATCCATCAAAACCTTCTAAGTTCTTTTGTCCCGGAACATGTATAAAGCAACTCTTCCTATGCTTGGCAGTTTTACTTTATACATGCTGAAGGGCCGAAAAAACGATAATTTCTTATTTGCCCGATGGACGATTTAATACATAGATATGATGATCAGTGGGAGAATTTCATCATGCAATTTATTATCAACTTGTGTATAATAATTATACGCAATGATACATTTAAGACCAATTTATTATAAAATATGTTAAAACTATCCACAATCATGCATACACAGTTGTAAAAATTAGTTCAAACAATCAAGCATCCAATCAATCAATCAATCTATCAATCAATCAACCAATAATTATTTATTTAATTCATAAATTAATTAATTAATTAAATAATAATAATAATAATAACACTAATAATAATAATAATAATAATAATAAAAATTTTATAGCGCCTTCCATCAATAAATTGACCCCAAGGCGCTTTACACCATGATAAGTGTCGTGTTAACAGACACTTTCTCTCCAACTCTTCAGAGTATGTTAGCTAAGCTCTCTCGATGTATCAATGACCTCCAGATATTATTTTTCTTCTCTTATTTTTGATGTTATTCTCTATGTTGGGTTTTTAAAAATCTTATTCCTGTCCCACAACACTTTCATTGGCTTTTTTACTTGCCCAATTGTGTTTACTTGTATTTTTGATTATTTTCTGAGTTGCAGTGAACCAATTGATTGGCCCATCAGAGCTCTCTGTTGAGAGTTACCCGTTTGATTTGTAATCACTCAGTTCATTAACTTTGTTAATGTCTGTTGGGCTATTGTTCACATTTGCTCTTTATATACAAACAAAAACACACAAGCAAATTGACCAAAGTATGCAGTCTTAAAAAGTACGAATAAAACAATAGCATACACAACATAATATTATTACATACACAGGAAAGTATCATGAGCACCAATAATAACATGAGATGAAATATGCACTAGATACATTGTAATGTAAATATACAGTCATAAAAAACTATATACAATTTTTAAAAACAATAACGTACACAACATAATATGAATACATATTACACAGGAAAGTATCTTGAGCGCCAACAATAACATAAAATGAGATAAACTATGCAAGATACACAAGAAGTAAAACGATCGAACGTGCATGCAAGTGAGTAATTACAGCCTCCAATTGTCAATGTCCTTGATCTGAAACAAGTGCGTTTTAAGATGACTTTTGAATTGAGTAATGGTCTTTGTCTCACGAATTCGAAGAGGAATCCGATTCCACAACATCGGGGCGCTAGTTGAAAAAACGCGAAAACCATATGACACTGTTGAGTACCGCGGAACCTTTAGTAGACATTGAGAAGCAGATCGAAGACCACTGTGCCCGGCGTGTAGAAGTTCAGATAAGTACACAGGTGCGCGCACTGCCGTGAAGTGCTCGTATGTCAGTAGTAAGACTTTACCAAACGTTGAGAATCTGAAACTGAACTGGCAATGACAATTTCTTGGCTTCGATTTGAAATGTAGGAAGCGAACCAATCGTGAACTTTTTCTGCAATTCCATACCTTTGACTCAGACGTTCAAGGAATATCCGCTGATCGATAACATCAAATGCACTTGAGAAGTCTAAAAGTACCAGCACGCCCTCCTTACGGTCGTCAACAGCGCGAAGAAAGTCGTTAGTAACCCGCAACAAGGCCGTTTCCGTGCTGTGGCACCGGTGTATGGTATGCAGACTGCCTGCTCGCGTACAGATTGTTCTCTTCAATGTATTTCTGAAGTTGCGCAGCAACAACTCTCTCGGTGACCTTCGATATAAAACTTCGATATAAAGCCACCAGCAACGCCGCGATTGGCTAAAGCGCTCAGCATAAAATTAACTTGCTTACGAATATTCAACAAGTCTCCGGGGTGTGCTAGAATGAGTGAAAAATAAAAATTAACTATAGCCTCGGGTGGTGCTAGAATGCTCAACATTACAGTTAATTTATAAAACAGCCAAACCCTATTGAATCCTACCAATCCTTTAGACTGGGTCCCCGCGTCCCTCTATATGGCCGCCATCTTTAAAGTGGCGGACCAAAAAGAGGGACTGGGAAAATAATACGTCCAAAAAGTGTGCGGTTTACTCGTGGAATTCCACGAGTATTTAGCATATATGAATATGCATACAAATACCGAGCATGCGCATTTGTACACAGCAACAACAGAAATACCCCCCGATTGGTCAAAATCAAAGGCAGTGCATCAAACGATCGTCAAGCTACTCCGCGGGGAGGCAAACCGTGCGCCCTACCGCGTCACGCGGTGTACAATGCCGCGTTAAACTACTGGCTCGCTGTGGCATGATGGTGCGTGAATAAGGTCATGTTTATTCATCAGTTTATCAGCGCACACTTTTGGAACTGTATTTTTTCCAGTCTTCACATTTGAGCACCCTCACAGGGCCGTGTTATGCTGGTTCCCTGCACCCTGTATCACCGGGCCAACTCATCCATAGGTGCAGGTACAGGGTTTGCATTTGCCGGCCGTAACTGCCGCTTCACCACATTACATTGTCGCTCTGATATGGCATAAGGTAAATAACGATCAACACACTGTACGGTAGCTGAGATACCGCATCGAACGCTGAATGCATCGTCGCACTGCCATGGCGCTTGCTATGGCGCGATAGGGAACCCGCTATCACATGCGTGTGAAGTCCGGCGATGTGGTGAGCGCAGATACACGTGTAGTTTGTGCCAATCAGCAACTGCTATCATTCTAAGCGTGAAGCTGTGGCTTGATCGAATTTATTTGTGGTTCTATTTTTCGTCATTCATAAATATGCATGACTTGGCGTGTACCCGCATCTCTGGATAAGTTATGTGGAGCCCATCGACGCAGGGAACCAGCATAGGGCCGTGTGTAAAATAGGGAAGACATGAGGATCGAGTCTACAAATCCTTACAATCCCGCTACACTTATAAGAATTTGGAGAGAGGGTAGTAAGCCTGAGACTTGAGGTCAAGTCTAATCCAATTGATGGGATTGATTACTCCTTTTTCCTCGAAACCTAAAACCTCCCGATATGTTGCATGTTTTATTAATGTAAACATTTAGACCATAAAAATGTAAACGCATGACCACCGCCCCCCCCCCCCCCCCCCCCTCCCCCCCCTCCTACCCTCTCTCCCTCTCTCCACCCTTATTAACACTGTGGTCGATTTTCAAATCCCATTATAAATTATATAAAGGCAAAGGTCCACTCTGGCCAGTTCACCCAAGGTGAACAAGCTTATTACTCCTGTTCACTTGATGACAGATAAAACAGAATTAAGACTTTAAGATATTCCCAAAGGATCTATCTGGCTGGTCAGAGTGGACCTAAGGGTTTAAGTAAAAATGCCTACTTCCAAATAATCTTTAATGTAAGAGCGAAGCGACGTGTGCGACGCAGGATGACATGATTGTGCGTACATGTTATGTCGCATTACGCGACGCGGACCAGTTCTGCGTTAAGACCGCGTACTTTACGACACTTCACATGGCCTACCATAATTAACGCGGTATTCATTTTGTAAGACTTTTGAACCCCCAAATACGTCTTTTTATGGTATTATCTGTCGGTGACGCCATTTTTAATTTCACTAGTTTTTAATGCGCAATTTTTATTAAATTACAACAAAATTAGCGGAGCAGTTTTCTTTTTAAATACGAAAATGTTCGGCCTAAAAATTCTATTTCCATAGGATTGTGTACTAAATGGCTAAATACTCACGTTTGGAAATGGCTGTAGCTCAAAAACTAAGTCGGTGACCCCCATATTTTATTCATTTTTTTTTATATAATCTTCCAATCTTTGTTCAGAGTGAATATAAGAAAATTCTATCGACAAATTCTTTCGTGGTGCATCCTTTTAAAAAAAAATAATAATGGAATAATTAAATAAGGGACGATACGAACTTTGTAACAATCACTTGTTTTTCAGCTACTTGCTTGGGAATATGGGGAGGTCTCAATCAAACAGTGACAAATTCACCACTATTTTGCGCTTAAAAGAACAACTAGTTGTCTAGACGAAGAATTGGTCTTTTGAGCAAACGACTGTTCAATCAAGTGTTACATTGACAGCTTTAACAGTGATGCTTTATTGATTTTTGAACCGAAAAATAGTGATGATTTCGTCACATTGAGATTGAGACCTCCATATAATATATATATATATTATTATAACTGGTTTATTAAAATTGATATAGCAGTATAAACACTGAATTGCATCAAATTAACAGAGAAATACACACAATAAAAATACATTATAGTTATGATATAAAAGACAATTAGATTATAAAATATTGCACATAGAATTAATACATCAAAAATTGAAAACCCCGAGCCCGCACACATCAAACAGTCACGCATACTCCACTCAAACTTCAATACTACACTTAAAGGTAGATGACCCGATTTTCAACTTGATGTTTTCTATTTTACATGAAAGGTCATCCTTAAAATTGTTGCATTCCAAAGTTTGAGTTGCATAACTCCAATGGTTCTATTTTTAGAAGCGCAAGGTCAAAAGACATGTGCCTATTGAGTAGTACACAGACTGGCTGGTAATTCACCACATTTTAGCCTATAATTTCCAAATGAAACATTTCTGGCCCCTAATATTTTACAGACATAATGAGAAAAATATGGGGATTCTTCTGATACCACAATATCTTGATGTGAAAAAAAAATCATAGCCCCAAAAAAGTGATCGAATCATATAACTTTAAGGGATCACGTCAAAACTCGACCGCCAGGCACCCGCCGGTTACGGCCGGTTCCGCCCGGTTCTCACAAAACGTGTCGTCTGTTATAATATACACGGTCACAGGTCACTAATAGGTATATCAAATAAGGTGGGGCCGTTTCAAAAAATCCTTAAAATCGTGATTCGTGTCTCTATTTTAAATAGAAGTTGTCAAAAAAACATAACATTTTTGGTATCATATTAAAGACAATTTATCCAGCTACCGAATAAAAAAAGGATTAAAGCCACATGTTTAGGGTTTAGAGTCAAGGGTGGGGCCGGTGGATGAGGCGCCGGTGGATGAGGCGCCCATAGGTTTCTACACAAAATAGCGGAAAACTAGAACTTTTGAAATTGATGCCATTTTAAAAGTATACACAGGAAAGTTGTCAAACTTCTCATATGTGTTAATAACATGTGCCTGCTACTATGAATAATAATATTGAATTGTTATCTAGACATTCTCTACTAGAATATGATGTTCAATTCAGGGAGTGTTTTAATGTAAAAATACACAGTTTGATTCAATTTATTGATTAAACAATGGCCAAATCGCAGTCTCTCTATTTCATTTGTGTGACTCTTCGGTCCTTTTCTACCCTGGGTAGTAAAAAATTTAACTAAAAAAGCTAGAATTGTTTCTTCACAGAATTGTTCATAGATTTATGAAAAATTTGCTATTTAGACCTATTTTGGACCACCCTGTATTCAAAATAAAAGGAACTTTAATGATAGTCATGTAGTTCATTTTGATAACCATTTTCCTTTAAATTAAATAGTCCATGCTAACTAAATTTCATAGAATATTATATACAAACCTTCATTTTATGCATTAGTTCATCATCATTTTAGACACCCTGTACATTTCCTGTGTACATTTTGGGCAGGTGATTCTTAGCAAATTTGGTAGCACCTTCTGCGGTTGTTCTGACTTTGGTGACTATCTTCAGCTAAACCCTAATTGTACAAACTATCAAAATATTTTGTGAGGAGCAAAAACGATCAACTTTTTTATGTTCCACCCTGTAAAAATGTTACACACCCTGTATAATTTGATTCTTTTTTGCAAAAATGAAAAACCTTGAATCATAAGCTTTCCAAGAATATATAGTTTGTGGGTCATTAAGTTAACTTAAGTTTTGTCCCGTTTAATCAGAATTGGTGCATTTCTCAACATTATTAGAAGTGAAACATTTTTTGGACCAGTTTGTGACTTCTGACCACACACATACACGTCTAGCCACCTTTCCTTTCATTATTATCTATTGTCTTTCTATTGTTGCATCAGCCCTTTATTTTGTAGGAAGAGGTCACCATTCTGGTCACGGCGTATGAACAGCCCGTTATCTAGCCAAGAGCCCATTATTAGACAAAGGTTTTTGATAACGTCCTCTAGCTCACATAACGTCGTCTGCCCTGTAATGACCTCTTCCAAAAATATTGAGCAGATGATCAACAAGAAGACAATAATAACAAAGAAAAGATAGGTACCTACGAAGAAGGTTTTTTAAACTATCACCTATCGGATAAGATTAACACTTCTGAGTAAACATCTCATAACAGATTTTAAGTAGGCCTAGCAACTGTGAACATGATCAATAGTTTTTCAATAGTTTTTTTAAACTATCACCTATCGGATAAGATTAACACTTCTGAGTAAACATCTCATAACAGATTTTAAGTAGGCCTAGCAACAGTGAACATGATCAATAGTAGGCCTTATAATAACGCAATAATTACAATTTAGATACACAACCAAGCCTTATTATTAATAGGATGTGCATATAAATAGCACCAGAAACCAAACTTTATAGTGGTGGATTTTTCATTACCAATTCTTCAATTTAGGGGTAAAATTGAAAATGGTGTATCCAAGGAGGGCACACATTCGGGGACATTAAAAGGGGATTTTATTTTGTGAGTGCTCTAAAAAATGTCCAAATTTGAAAAAATCACAAACAAAAAAACCCTTTTTGACCCAACATTTTTTAACAAAGCTAACAAAATAATATTTGAGTACAACATGTCCAAATCGCTTGATTATAATGTAAAGACACTAACTTGGGGACGAATTTCTCAATTTTGACCAAAAAGTGCCAAAAAAAGTGATTTTTCCAATTTTTAAAACTCTACATCATAATCAAGCGATTTGGGCATTTTTAGAAAGGAAAAGGATAAAAGAATGCAAATTTGGCGTCAATTTTAACCAACCATTTTGTTGTTGTTGTTGTTGTTGAAAAAATCACAAACAAAAAATCCTTTTTGACCCAACATTTTTTAACAAAGCTAACAAAAATAACTGTGAGTAAAAATTGTCCAAATCGCTTGATTATAATGTAAAGACACTTGGGGACGAATTTTCTCATTTTTTAACCTAATCCAATATATTTTTGAAATGTTGACCAAAAAGTGCTAAAAAGGTGATTTTTCCAAATTTTTAAACTTTACATCATAATCAAGCTATTTGAGCATTTTTGAAAAGGAAATGGATAAGAGAATCCAAATTTGGCATCAATTTTAACCAAAAATTACAACAAAACACTTTTTTGACCCAACATTTTTTAACAAAGCTAACAAAAATAACTGTGAGTAAAAATTGTCCAAATCGCTTGATGATAAAGTAAAGACATTAACTTGGAGACGAATTTTCTCATTTTTTAACCTAATCCTAAATTTTTGACTTTCCAAAAAGGTTCAATGAATCCAACCATGAACATGAAATTTACAATTTTGAAAAAAAAGTAAAAAACACGGTTTTTGACCCCTTTTACCTTTTAGGTTTTGTCAAGATAAGTGCCAACAATTTGATTTTTATGATTTTGGAGGTAAACAAATCACATTTTCAAGACGTCAATTGGAAAATCGAACAGCAAATTGGTATAAAACAGTGGCGGCTCCAGCAAAACTGTTGGTGTTATTGGGAGAGGGTCAATCGGGGGTGGGTCAAACTAAAACAGGGTGGGGGCGAGAGGTTGGGAAAGAAAACAAATTGGGGCAAAATATATTTTTGAGTTCGCGCGCCCGTGAAAATGTTATCATTCATTAATGCAACAAGGCCTAAATTAACTTAAATTAAAATATTTAAACTAAATGTATGTAATTTTAATATTAAAAGTAAACATTTTTGATTGGTTGGGATCCAAATGCGTAGGGCTTGTTGGTGAGCTGACTGGGAGGGCAAAGGTTGTGACTTGGGGTTAATTACGTCTTATGTAGCGGTCATGATATTATTATTTTATTTTTCGTATAAATCTATACACAACTGAGAAGACGCTGAAATCTAAAATATGTGTAATATAATAATTTAGTAAAATATGATACAAAATCATTGATAACTCACATTCTCTTAGTTTTCTTGTCAAGTCACATGAACATGTAGGCCTACTGTAAAAATAGGCATTTTCCAAGTATATCCTAACATGTGTAGTCCTTGTTATCGGCGATAGTTTTCAACAGACGATGAACCAATGTGATGTTATCCTGATAAAAGCTTATGGCAAACTGACACACCTGACCGACTAAAAGAACTGCATATTATGCTAATTCCTTTATATCAACTATTAAGTGTGTGTTGTACCACATTATATAACTAAAGTAACTCATAGGTCAAATAATCTACTTGCTAATAAGCCAGAGGACAAATCATTTTATTGAACCAATTCTAATGTGTATACAGGGTGACCCAGAAAATGTTGAACCCAAAAATCACAAACTTAAAAAAAAAAAAAAAAATGAAAATAAATAAATATGGCATTTTGTTTTCTACAGTTATGTAAACAATTTATTCAGCTTTCTGGAGAACTTTAGATCATGTAAATTGGCCTTACCAAACTAAAGATACACTTGATTGTGTGACAGGGGGTGTTTTCGCCCTTTTGTAAAAGTGAAAAAATTGTAATTTGGTTCAGATATGAAACTTTATTCTGTTCTAAGCACGGTGAGTTAAGTAATCTTTTCTTTTGATCAGTATTTATCAAATTAAAATTTTCAAATGAAGTCAAGGGGACTTCAGTTTTTGTTTTCAAAGTCTCTTATATAATAATTTACATAATAAATGAATATGTATGAGATACTGTGCAGAATAATTTATAAAGTTCATTGCACGACTGTTTTCTTTCAAAGTGCATTGTTGCACCCGTTGCAAATTTATATAAAACATATTTCATACACAAAACAACACTTCTTACAAAATAACACGTATTTTAAGTTTCGTGTGGCCTATTTTTATGATCTAAAATGTTTCAGAAAGTTAAATGTATGTTGCACATAGCTAGTGAACGAGTTATACAATATTTTGTTATTTTAATGGTAAAAAAAAATATTGAATTTTGTGATTTTTGGGTTCAACATTTTCTGGGTCACCCTGTATAATACCTTCTGCTGATAGTATAACTCTTTATCAGACGAGCTTTTTTATTCCTCAACACGCTCCCTTGCACTCAGTAATATTGAATTCGTTATTTCAGTGTTTGTAACTAGTTCATGGATAGTTAACTTTAAGCTGGGTCTGAAAGTGATTGTAAGGTTAGTGCGTCACGGGGGACTAAGCACAAGACCAACTTTATTTGATAGTCTTTTGCAATATTTAGCATTGGCAAATTCCAAGATCTATTGCCCAATTTGTATTAGGTAAATTACGAATTATGATTTATCATCTTTATTTGTACAGATACGGTGTTTCGATGTGTATGAAAGATAAACCCCTCATAACAGACCATCAGCAATAATAATGGTCGCCGGCGCGCCCCTTTTGCAGGCGAGGCCGGCCTCGCCTGCAAAAGAGGCTAGCCGGGCGCCCATTATTATTGCTGATGGTCTGCTCTTCGTCCTTTATCTAATACATAATGAGGTCAAATAGTTACACTCTGGTGAACACGACCGGTTGCGTGAGCAATAAAATCTTCAAGTAATGGGCTCTCAAGTCTCAGTTGATAACCAGTACAATACAGCTATTGATTTTCGCTGGGGTTGGCTTTTTCAATCTGTTTATAGCTCAATTAACTTTTTAAAATCAATACCGAAAGTCCAAGGGAACGCCTTTATGACAGCAAAGTAACAGATTGATAGTGTTGGTCCGGTTACGGCATTAAGTCAACCGGCGGTTGTTCAGTGTTACATGCGTGAATATTCATATACCAGTAAAACAGTTGACCTGAAAGAACCGGGCGGAACCGAACGTAACCGGCGGTCAACGGGCGGTCGAGTTGTGATGTCTTCCCTAATGAAACACAACCCTCACAACAACAACAATCAGTACACGTAGGCCTACACCCACTTTGAACTCATATAGACACAAACCGGGCAACCCCCCCCCCCCTGGAAAATTGCACCATATGATACACTAATGGGGCTATAAAAAGCAGCATGAGTTATGAAATATTATTATACAAGTCTGATCAAATATTGCACATAGAATTAATACATCAAAAATTGAAAGCCCCGAGCCCGCACACATCAAACAGTCACGCATACGCCACTCAAACTTCAATACTCACTTAACGAAACACAACCTTCAAACAAAATCAGTACACTTACGCCCTCTTTGAACTCATAGACTCACACCGGGCACCACCCCCTTGGAAAATTGCACCATATGATCACCATGGGACTATTAAAACAGCATGAGTTATAAAGTCTTATTGTACAAGTCTGTCATATTCCCCCCCCCCCCCATACTCTCCGATCCAATCTCAGTTGCCATTTCCGTGTGTCATTGTTATTTGTTATTTCTCTTTTTTATCGCGTTATTTTCCCTTGTTATTGCCTCGGTTTTCCCACACCAAGTTGGTAATTCTTGTTATTATTCTTTGCATCACTAATACTATAGTGTAAAAATATCACCAACTCAATATTAGGGACCTAATTCTTGGCACATGACCGCTACTGTGTTGAATGGTACCAGTTCTCGTATACTCCTCTATTAAAGAATCGTCCACCCGTGAAGCAATTGCCCACTTTCCGCTGTTATAGTCCATAACAATGTCCTATTTCATTTACCGCAATAATGCCTCTATCGTTAAATTTAGACCATGGATGAATACTTTTACTGTCTTTGTTTAGACACAGACTTGGCTTCATAACGTTTGCTTTATGATGAGGTGATGAAGGTTAAACGCCCATTCTTTGCGAATAAAATGTCCCACGCTGACACCAAAGCTACACCGCTTGATAAACTGACAGCATTATAAAGTGAAGTGGGTCAAATATCTCATTTACGTCTATTTTTATGATGCACACAAGGATTTGTATATGGCCTTGGGTTGGGCGGTCTAAAATATTTGTCCGTCGTGCTAAGGGGGCTATCATTTTCTTCGGGAGGGGGGAGGGGGGGGGGGGGGGGTCACAAATATGTCAATGGCCGTTGTTAATAAATTTATAACCCCCCCTATCGAAGTTACATTATTTAATGACTAAAATAGCAAATAATGAAAAATAAACAGGAAAGGAGTTGTAAATATGTACATTTATAAGGGATATGCTAAGATGAATGCGCGCGAAGAACGAAAAAATTTGCCGTTTTGAAATGTTAGAATCTGAATTGCTACACAAAACTATAACCCCCCCTATTTTAGATTTTACAAAATTATGACGCCCCTACCATATTTGTGCCCCCCCCCCCCCCCTCCCGAAAAAATGACAGCCCCCTAAAACGGTCATATAAATCGACAAAATGTAAAATCACCAAAGCGAATGGAATGTCTCACGCTATATAACGCCTATATCGCTGTAGGTAAAACTGTAAACAGTAAATTTGTCATTTTTTTTGCGTGTTATTATTATTAATACTTTTAAAAATAATACATTTATCCATTTTTTACAGCACGATTTACTCTGAGAGATCCCCAAGTTATTGCTAAAGAAGGCGATACAACCATCTCAGTATACGTTCAACGAGACGCAGATGATGCCACCACAGCTAGTAAGTGTGTAAGCCCTGTCACACCATAACATATCGCCTCAACGTATGCCAACGTATGCGAATTATCGAAAAATACGTTGGTGTACGTTGGCGTACGCTGATATAAGTTAGGGGTACGTTGGGGATACGTCGTTTACGTTAAGAGCACGCTGTGATACGCTGTGACAATTTGGACCACGAAAAAAAAATGAGCATGCTCAAAATTTCTCGACGTACTCAACGTGTGCTTAATACGTTCTGCATAAGTTCCCGGTAAGTTTGTGGTACGTTAAATATACGTTGACATACGCTGACATACGTTAGTAGTACGTTACTCGTACGTTACTCGTAAGTTGGTATACGTTGATGAACGTAGACTGGGGAAAACGTACAGCCAACGTAGTGATAACGAGTTGATAACGTATATGTGCCGTATGTCTAACGTATGCCTGACGTATTTCCAACGAGTTTCGACGTATTCTCACGTATTCAACTTATGCCGGGCGATGTCGGCCCTGTCACGTATCCATAGCGTATTGAACGTATACATAGCGTATGACTAACGTATTGATAGCGTATCACTAACTAACTTATAACATACTTATGACAGCGTATCATAGCGTATGCGAGCGTATGACTAACGTATGCTTAACGTATACTTAACGTATTCGTAGCGTATGTCTGCCGTGTTCGACGTATCGTCAGCGTATCCTCGACGTACAACAAACACGTGGCTTATTATGCCGCTGTAGCACGTATAAATACCGCGCCGATCTCACATTACATGTCATCAATCAGTTAACATGCCACCCAAGAAGAAGCAAGCAACCAGGGGCCGAGGCCGAGGAGGAGGAAAAAGCAAGAAGGCCAAGACAGACCATGAAGAAGTGAGGATGAGATACTCAAGGGACCCATTTATATACTCAAACCCTCCATAAGTTCCCAAAACGCCGAATGCGCGCTAGCTGTACGGTAGTCCTGTCACACCATGGCGTATCGCCTGAACGTATAACAACGTATGCGAAATATCGAAAAATACGTTGGCGTACGTTGGTGTACGCTGAAACAAGTTAGGGGTAAGTTTGGGATACGTCGTATACGTTAAGAGCACGCTGTGATACGTTGTGAAAATTTGGAACACGTCGAGCCCGCGAAAAATTATTGAGCATGTTCAAAATTTCTCGACGTACTCAACGCGTGCTTAACTTACGTTCTGCATAAGTTCCCGATAGGTTCGTGGTACGTTAGACATACGTTTACAAACGCTGACATACGTTAGACATACGCTGACATACGTTAGAGGTACGTTAATCGTCTTAAGTTGTAGGTTGGACATATAGATTTACCCTTCTAGATATCATCTAGGCTGCGTTTACTTGAACTGGCAACACTTGTCCCGCCGTGTACGAAACTCAATTTCTGCAACGGCATAAGTCACGTGTTCGTTGTACGCCGAGGATACGCTGAGGATACGTCGAGCACGGCAGACATACGCTACGAATACGTTGGTCATACGCTCGCCGATCGCATACGCTGTGATACGCTGTGATACGCTGTCATAAGTTTGTTATAAGTTAGTGATACGCTATCAATACGTTAGTCATACGCTATGTATGCGTTTAATACGCTATGGATACGTCCATTCCATCACCGATGTTGACGCAATTCCTTGGGAAGTTGGACGTTCTTGGACGTTCTCGGACTCTGACAATTTTCGAGCTATTTTTTGAATACGTCGGCATACGTTCAGGTCACGTTCAGGCCATACGCTATGGTGTGACAGGGCCTTAACACCGGCATTGGTCTATTCTAGGTTATAAAAGCGTTACCGTACTCAAAATGTTGATGTCAAAATATTATTTAGGCCTATTTTGCGCGCTTTAAACTGAAATTGTTTTACTGACTAAATAAGAGGCTACTATATTCACTTTATCCATAACATTCTGAAAATGTAATGCGTGATACAGGGTGAGTCCAAAAAAAGTTTACCCTAATTGAAAAAAATCAACAACAAAAAAATTCTGACCACAAAATCACAAAACTTTAAATGATTGCGCCATTTCTTTGCTATCATCTGGAAAACAAATCACGCTATTTGATGATACCGTTAAGTAAATATGACTATTTCTGTACAGGAGCTGTTTTTTCACCAAAAGCACGGTTTTCAAGCTTAACGAGCTTAATAATGTTTACTAGGATTATGATGTAAAGCATTACACATCTTGTTTATTAAAAGAATTAAGTAGACAATAGACTTGTTCAAAATTGTCTCCTAATATATTAAAACATGAAACATGGATTAAATCGTATCACCACTGTCAGTTAATAAATAATAATTGCAAGGATTATTTATAGTCCGCAAGGGATATTCATAAACATGATAAAACTAGATGATGATATTGAATAAAAATTGTCATCTGTGACTATCTGATAATGTAAATGATAAACGATATAGTAATTTGATAAAATCAATAAACATAATATTGCACTTATTTTTCGTAAATATGTCCGATTAAGTAAACATTATCCTTGAACCAATCAAAAATTGTCAATGTCCACAGTAAGACTAGTAAGTAATAGTCTATCCCTCTCTTTCTCTCTCTACATGTAAAATTTATTCCTGTTAATGAATAGAAACCCACTTGATAATCCAGCATCTTGTTTGGTCTTTCTCCTGATCTTTGAGAGTGTGCTTAGGATGGTTGCACTGAGGGACAATAGACAGCTTTAAGGCCTATTTATGACACAATTACCACACTTTAATCATTTCATAACAAAGGAATTGATCCTTTCGCTGTCGGTATTGTAATTTTTTATTGGTCGTATCTTATGAAATATACGGGGCAAGCTTGAAGTTCAAAGCTCGTTCTAACACGCTTCCTCTAAATGGCAAACTAAGTTCGTGGGAGGTTAATAATGATGGTATGTGCTTACTTTGTAATAGTGGTTGTGAAGATATCAAACATGTTATGCTTTCATGTAAGTCTCTACGTGCAATTCGCGACAATGAGCTTAACAACTTAGAACTGAATCTTCGCCGAGTAGATCTCTCCTATGTATGGCATTTCTTTAATGTTAGTGACAATGATAAACAAATTTGTTTAATTTTAGGTAGTACTTATTTAAATGTCACCCCCATGGTGAGTAATTACTCATATGATGCATTGATTGATAAACAGTTTGATATATTTTGTAAATCTTATTTAATAATAGCAGTAATAATGACATTACTTAATGTACACACTCCACGTAACGCTTCATGATATAAGATGATTAACCCATCTTTGTGTATGATATAATATCCATGATATTTATGATTGTATGCTTATTTTGCTTATTTTCTCTCTTTTGTATGCATTGTACAGTGTATTTACTTGTATTCTTTGTGTATTTTACTCTTGTTTTTGTATTCTTTGGATGCACCACCTCCAGGTGGGTGCCGCTGCTTTGAAAGTGATTTCCGAATAAATAAATAAATAAATAAATAAATGGTCAAGTTAAATTAAGTTGAGTAGGCCTAACCTTTTTTTTTATGTCGCGGTGTAGAATAATATGGTGGTTACGGGAATAAATGTCCAGCGATCTTGACCGTAGGGGTGAAACTCGAAGAGATATATAGACTTAAAACAAATGATGAACTTTAACTTAAAGATACTTTTATTTAGTACACATATGATAAACTTTAATCGTCACACTATCAATATAAATAAAATGTAGGTAAACTAGAAGTACGGAGATGGAATGAGATTGACTGGTTACTTTGCTGGCTCGATGGAGAGTGATTAGAATCTCTCCTTATATGTACATGGGACTCAGGGCCTAATCTCTGCCACACACATATCAGTCACCATACAATTATAATATACATTGTAACATAACTATATAACCTGAAATCTAGTATTGTGTAAGAGATGGTCACTGCCTTAAAGGTGTAAATTGGTAGACCAGACAATTGAATGGGCACAAGTGGGCTTCAAAGAGCACAATAAAAGAACCAATTGCATGGATTAGGATTAAGTTTGAATAGACAAAATTTAACAATACATTTATGATCTTGAATTTCAATAAAACACTTAATCACCCAGCAAGGAATTAAAGCTTAACACATCAATATTACTAGACTAAACTGCTCACAAAAAGTATCGTAACACTTAAAAATGATCCAATATATAACGGCTCAAAAAGGTATGCATTAATCGAAGCAAATAACCAAGTGCATAATTTTGTTCTGCGTATTTTGACACCTCGATCGATGAGATACGATGTTGCAGAGCGGAGTTATTGTCATTTCAATGGTCGTGGGTCCAGTTTCAAAAGTGACAATCACCCTATAGAAAGAGGTTTGCATTACTGTTTAGAATGATCAGATTCGTGATTTTCAATAGGGATGAGTGTCACCTTGGAAACTGGACCCACGGTCATTAAAATGACAATAACTCCGCTCCGCAACATCGTATCTCAACGATTGAGCTGTCAAAATACGCAGAACAAAATTATGCACTTGGTTATTTGCTTCGATTAATGCATACCTTTTTGAGCCGTTATATATTGGATCATTTCTAAGTGTTACGATACTTTTTGTGAGCAGTTTATTTGTCTGCTGCAGGTGACTTTGAAACTCAAAGGGATTATCAACATCACCTGAACATAACAAAATACAGGGTGTCTCAAAAATACCAATGCAACGAGGACTTGTAATATAAAACATGAGGTATAATTATGACTGAATGAAACAATTTAATAATATCACTAAACATAAATTAATGTGATGGAAGTGACTATTACATTTACTCAACCTGTATGTTATACTTATGCCTGCAAATAGTCGAGTTTTGGTCTTACACAAGCCCGGGGGCCTAGTCAGAGCGGCTAAAGGATGAAATAGTACCCTACCGAACTTATGATGTTAAATCGGGGTCTGACGTTGCATTTGAAATTGACAAAGACACCAAGTCAAACTTAGGTCACACTATTATCGATAATAATGACTTTTTGTGCGATGATTTTGAGCCCGTTTGTTGCAATCTATCACTTCATATAAATAATATGATAACGCGTGGGATATAGCCTATGATATACTATAGGCTAATACTTAAGCCTAAGGTATAATTGACCCTATAAACTGGTATGGTGTGTTGTGAAAAATGAGCCACAAAATGAGCTCTCAAGCACTCAATTTTGCCTGTGTGACTCTGAAACCTGGCAGCATGATGCTATATATGCATGTGCATATTTCTATGAATTCAACACATTTTGTTTGTGCATGGAGTGAAATTTGGTATTTGTTTATGTGAATGGCTCCCGTTGCCTTGGAAACGGTCAAAATTTCTCGACTGGCACATTAAATAAAGCTGTTGTGGTCATCAGCCTGTGTGCCAATTGTCAGTGCAATAGCTTAATTAGTTTTTGAGATATCTCATCGGGAGTTTTTTCCCATGTTGTTTTCAATGGGAGAGATAATATTCGAATATTATCTCTAAGCTGAGATAAGCTAAAATAAGCCTTTTCCATGATAAAAACAAATCTGGTGCGTATTTTTTTCCGTAAAGCGGAGTCGTGACGCATGTCGATAAAACAAACCCGTGTGCCGATTCTGGTTGGAATAGGTTGACTAGTCTTCAAGCTTTTCGGAAATGATAGTCGCCCCGCACAAGAACAAAAACAATATACTCAGTATTAATAATGATAATAATAATAATAATAATAATAATAATAATAATAATAATAATAATAATGGCATTTATAATGCGCCGTCAATCTAGGTAAAACTATTCCGAGGCGCAAACATATAAAACAAAAATACAAATTAACATGAAAAATACATAAACAAGGATGATTTGCATATACATGTGATACAAAGAAATCAATTATAAACTGAGTCAAATAATCTTGTTTTTAACAAGTTCTTAAAAGAGTCAAGTGAATTACAGCATCTTAAATTATAAGGTAGTAAGTTCCAGCATTGTCCAGAGAGTTGGTGCAGCAACCGAAAATGCGCGATCTCCAAATGAAGAAGTAGTCCGTGGAACAACAAGTAAAAGTTTATCAGATGACCGGAGAGTACGTTGTGGATGATATGGAACAAGAAGATTAGCAATATATGTTGGTGAAGTGCCATGCAAAGCTTTCCAAGTTAAAAGAAAAAGTTTAAAATGAATCCTTTCGCGAACAGGAAGCCAGAGGAGATCTTTCAATATTGGAGTGATATGATCAAATTTCCTTGTCTTTGTGAGAATGCGAGCAGCTGCATTTTGAGCAAGTTGTAGTTTGTGAAGTAAGTGATCCGTGATGTCAAAAAGAAGAGAATTGCCATTATCAATACGAGAAGTTATAAGAGCATGGACGATAGTAGCTGCGGTTTCAAATGTTAACATTATCACGTTCCACGCATTCCAAAATTGCACAGAATTTTTTACAAATGTCAAAATCATTGAATTTCATTACCATATTTGAAATCACCATGAGAAATGCATTGAAATAAATTATTTTGAAATTCTATATTTTGTAGTTTTGCTCCTCACTCACAGAATAATGTTGATCCGTTTTAATTTGATTTTGCAGCACTAACTGCAACTGACACGTCAGCTACGCTTGGCACTGATTATGACATGCCCACAGCTGGTATGGCTGCAACTGCTGTCACATTTACTGGTACATTACTCACGACAATGGTTTCAATCACCATTAAAGAAGACGCTGCTATTGAAGATTTAGAAGTTGTTACTCTTACGCTCACATCCGCCGATGGTGGTACTATTGGTGCAACGAGGGATGTCACTACTGTATTCATTATAGATCGAACTGGTAAGTTATACGTAAATGTACTACTACTCTGTCAAAGTTAATCACCGACCCATTTTTTGATCATATTTTGATCATTTCAAACACCATGGAAGTACGACTCGTAGGGGAGAGCGGGGAGTATACACCTTTTGGGTAGGTTCGCCCACAACGTGATTCTCATCATTGCGGCCACTGGATATATTTGACGAACACACAATATGTTCCGCTGTTTTTGCGATCTTCCCATGGTAACATGGTTAATCTCCGGCTCCATATAATGTTTGTCAAATTATCATCAAGAAACCAGTTTTACATCACAAAAGAGGATTTTCTTCGATTTTTGATATTGATTTTTTTCTCTAAAGATATTCGTACACAAGATTTAGGTAGGTATGGGATAGGTTATGGTCACATTTTTTAACCTGGGCTACATTTGTGTTACATTGGTCATTTTCATGAAATATACATCATGTTTCGGTGTTGGTAGAATATATCAAAATGTTTACATCTAAAGGGTATGAAATCATATATATTTGAAAAGCTCATAATATAAGGATTGTAAATTTGGAAACTAGAAATCAAATATACAGGGTGATCTAAACATTATACAGGGTGTAACAATTAAAATGTTATACAAAATGATGATTTACTTTTTTTCTTCCACAGTCTAAATGCAGGACCTATATGAAGGCTATACATGTTTTTGTTGTATTGGAGTAAATTACCCATCCAGCGAAAACAATATTAATTAGTCAGCTTATTAGGAAGTATCTAAACGGGGTGGTCAAAATACCCAATGTTAAATACTGAAGAAAAAATACACAAATTTAAACAAGTAATGAAATATATGATAATTCAGAACAAGTTTGAGTGACTATCGTTAAGTTTAACCGCCACTATGTGATTATAAAGCATTGTTTCACCAGGGACAATCGAATGGAGGGACTAGAAACGGCCTATGGTATCGTTACATCATTGTATTCAATTACAAAAAAGAACAAAACATGCGTGTTGCGGGTTAGCTCTAGTAGTTGCGGTGTGTTTTATTCAAGGAACTCAAAGGTTGCCCTATAATCTTTCGAAAAATGATCAAAATATAATTTTCAAAAAAACTTGGGCCTAGGTCAAACTGAATACAATTTATACGTGATTTGTTCAATAAATAACGTTCTAGTGTTAATAATAATCGGTATATTTGTGAAAAATGTGATAATTTTAGATTTATAAAAAATGTGAAAACATGCTAGAACAAAGAAATTAATATTTTTCCTGGGAAGTTTAAACTATAGACATTTTGTTCCTATTGAATCCAATATCCAAATTAATCGGAAAATGATGTTCTTTGATGATATATATTTGCATTTCTAGAGTATAGTAGTTCAGTAGGAATTGCACAGGTATGTAGTCAAGTGGATATCTTCACAATTATGACATGACCGTGAAGTAGGTACAAATGCAATTTTTATTGCTGAAAATGTTACATGAGGGGGAATGTCTAGATTCAGATTTTTTTTTAATGACGTCAAGCCACGCCCTTTTCGATAATGTTATATTTATGACAAATATAGTTGGTCTTATAAACAAAATATCATGTTTGGTATCAAATTTAAGCTGTTGACTCCTGGAATACATATAAAATTATATAATAAATACATACAAAAGTCAAAAGAGGTCAAACGTGATTAAAATGTATTCATACATGTCACGTCACCTGTAATTTCATGTCACCTGTGATTTCATGTCACCTGTAATTTCATGTAACGTACATAAAACGCTATATCCTGCCTGTCTATTTCAAGATGTGATACTTCATCCATGGTACAAGTAAATGTTGTTCTATGAGTGCCCGTGAGGGCACGAATGGAACAATTTATTTGTACGCCTACCCAGGCAATAGTCCCACTGTGTCAAACTTGAGTAATGAGGGCTCACCAAGTTGTTATGATTTCAATACTGTAAAACAAGTTAATTTCGCGGCATATTTTTCGCGAATTGCTAATCATCACTAGTATCGCGGTAACTTAATTTCGCGAATCTAAAATTTCTACCACTAGTGTCATCTTTACGAATTTGAGCCTCTCGCGAAATTAAAATGTTTTACAGTACCAACAGACTGGACTGGTACACTCCATAAAACAGGCTGGTATTAAGTTACAGACCATAAGAAATAAATACACACTTAACTGGAAAATGTCATATTTAACCCTTCTTTCAGTTGGTCCATAGTTGAACCTTGACAAGGAATCATTATTAACTACTTATTTTTTAAGTGTGTACATTTACAGGATTTTTGGCCAGACATATCTGTCTGTCATCACTGTTCCTGCCCTTGTCTGGTGGTAGATCTGGCTAAGTTTGTAATTTCTCTATCACTTAATTTTCTCTGGTATAAATTGTATGTGGATTTTTTGTTTTTGAGTAGGGTATTTAACATGTTTAAGTAGTGTCTGTTTGAATCATGTACAAGCTGAATATGTCCAATTTTCCACTGTAAACAAGGTGTCTCTAGAGCTGAAATCACAACCTTGAGCGTACAAGTAAAACTGTCAATGCTTGTCTCCATACACATCAGGTGCTTGTTAGTAATATATTTGGAGTTAGAGGCACATCAGCATACTGATAATTATTTCTTTTGAAAACGTTCAAATATTTAATACAAGTATAGATTGAGACCATGGTCTTCATTATTTGTGGTTATTTTGGTTAATTAAAACCGTGCCTTGTTGAAGGCAACAGTATATAATACTTCACAATTCCACCCTCAGAATATAGCAAACCCCTATACAGTACTGCAGTTACCGGTATTCTCATTATATTACTTCTCCACTGATTTTCTTAAGGACATATGAATAGTTGCGTACAGGCATGTAAAAACAACATTAGGCCTCATTAATTTGGAAACACTGTGAGATAGCATAACATTGCGGGTTAAGTTATTCAAAATAAGCTGGAAATAGAAGCAAATACTTATATTTTGAAACTAACAACATTGAGAACAGCTAAGACACTAAAAATGCTAAAATAAAAACGATTGCGTCATTAGCCTGAATTTGAATCTATAGGCCGTGCTTTAATTTCATACCAAACACAAGTTTGTGTTGCAAATATATTTGTCATTATTATAACTGTCATTATTATGGCTTAAGACGTCAATAAAAAAAAAGTTGCCCAAGAGTACCATTTTGGCACCCGGTGGTGTGAATCTAGACTTACTCATCCATGATTTTCAGCAATAAAATCACATTTGTACCCTACTTCACGGTCATGTCGAGCTTTCACCCGACTAAGGGTCCACCCGTATCGAGCAAGACACACAGCGACTCGTGCAGTATGATTGCTGAGATTTGTACCAGTGCCCATTCATGAATGTATTGTGTATGCTTGCTCAACTGATGATATTTTGTACCCCCGCAGCACGCATACTTATATAATAGTACAATAGTTTCTTGTCCCTCCATTCGATTGTCCCTGGTTTCACACAGCAATTTAATATACAGGGTGTTTAAATTGTGCCATCAGTACGTGCAGTGGCGGATCCAGGATTAAAATTTACGGGGGCTGACCAGCTCATGAAATTCTGATGGGGCGATGTGGTTGTCCACAAAACCAGCAAAAATAGAATGGTAGAACTCGCAAATGTACCGACGGTACCCTCATGTGTACCGACGGGCATTGGCCACCGGCCAGAACCCCATGGGTACGCCTCTGAATACAAAAAAAAAGTATAT
>CM069449.1:63371826-63445188 GCA_035610835.1 Ophiura sarsii
AGAACTATGCAACTCAAACTTTGGAACACGACTTTTTTAAGGATGACCTTTCATGTAGAATAGAAAACTCAAGTTGAAAATCGGAACATCTACCTTTAACATCCCATTTTAATTAAAGAGAAGAAATGTATTTACAAATTCACAATTTAATATGTTGACGGGAGGAGCTAAGGTTCTGGAGTTATTAGCATATTTATTACCTGGTCAGTTACTTTTTTAGGACTGTATTTGCATAATTATTATTGCATATGATAGATGTTTCAAATGTGCCGAATTTCAAACGTATTATTGTTTTTCTTTAAACTTTGAAGTACCACGTGCTTACCGTGATAACACATACACTATGAAAGGGATACATACATACATACATAAAATTGACAGAGATAATAAACACGAATGGAGTATTTGTATTCTTACAAAGCAAACATTGAACAATGGAGAAAGATAAATTCTACAAGTAACATTCTGTGACAATGGAATTGTCACAATGATAATGATATTTGATTATTTTAAACTGATAAAGATATTTGATTATTTTAAAGTGACAATGGCATTTCAATATTTTAAAGTGACAATGGTATATGATTATTTTAAAGTGACAATGGTATATCATTATTTTAATGTGACAATGGTATTTGACAATTTTAAAGTGACAATGGTATTTGAATATTATTAAGTGACAATGGTATAATAATAATAATAATAATAATAATAATGGCATTTATAATGCGCCGTCAATCTAGGTAAAACTATTCCGAGGCGCAAACATATAAAACAAAAATACAAATTAACATGAAAAATACATAAACAAGGATGATGTGCATATACATGTGAAGAGGTATTTTGCAAAAGGGCTATGGTGCATTTTTTCAAAAAATGAGTTTGATATAGAAATGTATAGGGAAAAATCATATGTTTCAAGGAAACAAAGTCATTTTTTTCAAAAAGACCTACATCTCATTGTAAACAGCCATTGAAATTGTTGTTTTGTTGCAAAAGGGCCTGTATCCAGAATTATATCGGGATACAGGCCCTTTTGCAACAAAACAACAACTTCAATGGCTGTTTACAATGAGATGTAGGTATTTTTGAAAAAAAATGACTTTATTTCCTGAAACATATGATTGTGACCTATACATTTCAATATCAAACTTATTTATTTGAAATGATTAAAATAAATTATTTTTTGTGTGTGGTATTTTTTCTTTATGTACAAACAGATGGAGTTTTGTTGCAAAAGGGCCTACATCCAAATTTTCAAAAAATGTTATATAAAATGTTTATATAAATGTATATCATTATTTTAAAGTGACAATGGTATTTCGATTATATTAATGTGACAATGGTATTTGACTATTTTAAAGTGACAATGGTATATGATTATTTTAAAGTGACAATGGTATTTCAATTATTTTAAAGTGACAATGGTATTTCAATTATTTTAAAGTGACAATGGTAGTTGACAATTTTAAAGTGACAATGGTATTTGACTATTTTAAAGTGACAATGGTATATGATTATTTTAAAGTAACAATGATATTTTATTATTTTAAAGTGACAATGGTATTTTACAATTTTAAAGTGGAAACGGTATTTTGATTATTATATAGTGACAATGTTATATGATTATTTTAAACGACAGCAAGAACATCAATGTTCGTACCAAAATGTCTTCGATGAAAAATATTCATATTAATATGTAACATGATTATAAGCGCTTTATTCAGTACTATCAACATTGATTAATGTGGCATGCTTTAAGATAGACCGTATGTAATCTATTAATTAATCATCATTAAGACGGAGTGAGCCACAAAGACTATTATTAAGACGTGCTTAATTAATGGAAAACGTCAGAACAAATTTGTTAATTCACGTGTGGAATAGCCTTATGATTATGACTGGTTAAATACAATTTATATGGTAATTCTTTATAATCGCGCAATTTTAACACTCCGCAGAGTCATTACCCCAAAATCTGTATAATATTTTAGAGGCAATTTAATTCAATAGTCCCTTTCCGAAATTCAGTATTAAATTAGGTCCCAATTTCCTCTCTATTCCGTTAAAAACGTTTTAAACTCGACAATATTTTTTAGATAAATAAGTTGGGTGATATATTTGACAGAAAACGTTCCAATCGATTGAAATACACGATACTAATTTGTGACTTATGCTTTATAATAAATGTCGTGTAACTTACCGATAAATCGCATTCAAGTTGAATATTTCACACTGTTTGACATTTTCCCACCAATGCATCCAAGATATTCACATATATATCAGTTAATGGTCCACTCCTGTCACCAAGTAGTGTTAAGCAGTCCTTATGATTTTCATAACCTGTCGCGGTGTGTGTGCATGCACATAGGTTATATTTAAATCTCTCCGCTCTCTGATTAAAAATAATCAAATCCAAGGACGCTAGCAATCGGCAGAAAATGTCGTCATTGACATCATTATTACTCGACGCCGTTGCGATGAAGGCGGCTGCACGATAAACAAGTGGAGAAGAACGTGGGTCACTGTAACGCTTAGCTCATTCCACGCGGCTCTGGCGCTGTCCCTGTTTTCTAAAGCTGTGCTGCTTTACACAATTTAGCTCCGTATAATTGACATTTTATAGAATGCGCATGCGTGATTCGATTCAATTCGATTTCCCATCCATGCCCAGTTGTGTACGAGCAATTTCTTAAAGTGGTTGTTTATTGATGAAAACGTATTCATGTTTTTTCTTCAGAAATCGTCAAATAATATGACCTTTGAAATTACATTCAAATCATATTTTTCATTTAAAAAATGCAAGCAAAATGTTTGCTTCTTCGTCTGTTGTCATGGTTGTTGGCTATGAGCAGTTTCTGAGATAATTAAATGACGGAGCACAGAGCACAGAGCATACAGCATGAACATACAGTTAACGTTTAGGTCAATGAAAGAAAAGAACAAAACCCTGTTTTACGATCCCGGCAGACCGATATCTTTCTTACATTTTATTTCTAAAACAAAATTGTAGCGATTCTACCTATACATCTGTAAAACAGGTATTGATCTAAGACCAAGAAAAACATCCAAATGGACCACATATTATTCTCAACAATAAGAATGGTTTTGCGCTGAGTTGATTTACTAGTATATTTTGATTGGGAATGCAGGTACCGAAAGATAAGTGTACGATACTTCTCTTTTGTATGTATGACTTATAGCACGAGGCAGCGTAGCTGCCGAGAGCTATAAGGAATTAATAGCACTTACAAACCCCTGCACAGTAGGACCCTGATAGAACTTAAAAGTTTTGATTCAAGCAACACTGATCAAGATAAACAATCATCTACTAAACACACACACACCAAGTTGGGATATAATGAATCAGGTTATTTACGATGTCAAATGTACAGCACTCTGAAGCTGTACGATAAGTGAAATTTGTGGAACTCTGGACTGGCTGTGTATGTGCTATTATGCGCGTTACATGATGCGCATCCTGATGAGATGGATCTCCAACGATACATAATACGACCAATGGCCAGGATCACTTTTTGTGGTGATAATCTTGCAGAATCTCCCGATTTGTGTGAGGAGAGTGTATGCCCAGGGATACTATTAATTTTGGGATAGGAAAGTCGTATACTAGCGTTGGTGACCGACGTTTTTTTTGTTTCGAAGATTAGTTTCGAAATTATTGACCAAAAAGTGCTAAAAAAGTGAATTTTTAGATATTTTATCCCAAAATTCACATTTTTAGTACTTTTTGGTCAATAATTTCAAAACTAAAAATTTTAAAGGCAAAAAAAAAAACCTGTCCTAGATAATTGAATTAAGATGCTTTCTGTAAAATGTTAGAATTTTTTACCTACAAATTATTTTGTTAGGTTGTTTGTAAAATGTAGGCAAAAAAGAGGCATTTTTGGGCAAAAATATAAAAATCACGATTTTTGATACAAAAAATGGATTCCCCGACTCATTTCATTCAAAAAAGTGTATACTTTTATGTACAACACATAAATAGTTTGAAAGTTACAGTGCTTGACAAATTCATACAACGACACTTGACAGCCCCCTTAAGGGTCATTTCTCGTCTTTAAATTGCCGCGGGGGCTCACAGTCCGGTATAATGTTGTAATCATCCGCGTGAACGAAAACGCGGGTTTAGGGTTAGCTCTGCTACAGAGCCACTCTTAGCCCCACCCCTTCATCGACCTCTCCCCATCTCTCCTCTCCCGCGGGGTGAGGGGGGGGGGGGGGGGGGTTCTCACATTGATATGGTGGACGTACATGTGCCTGCCTTTTGGCGTGCTTAGCGATGGGGTGTTTTCATCACAGACCAAAGCGCCCAATTTGCATAAATTGGGTGTATTTTGAGGCATTTTTTGTAAAAAGCACCCAATTTGTACAATATTGGGTGTTTTTCTAACAAAATTGGTATATTGATGGTTGGGAAATTGGCCAGAAAATAGGTATAGAGAAAGTCAACCTTTTGAAGTCCGGCAGACACACCCACGTACGATTTTGTCAAAAGAGAATTAACCACATTAGCACCTTGAAATATACATTACACATTAGCAAAAGTTACTCACAAAATTAATTATTGACCAAAAAGTGCTAAAAAAGTGAATTTTTAGATATTTTATCCCAAAATTCACATTTTTAGCACTTTTTGGTCAATAATTTCAAAACTAAAAATGTTAAAGGCAAAAAAACAAAACAGTTCCTAGATAATTGAATTAAGATGCTTTCTGTAAAATTTTAGAATTTTTTACCTAAAAATTATTTTGTTAGGTTGTTAATAAAATTTAGGCAAAAAAGAGGCATTTTTGGGCAAAAATATAAAAATCACGATTTTTGATACGAAAAATGGATTCCCCGACTCATTTCATTCAAAAAAGTGTATACTTTTATGTACAACACATAAATAGTTTGAAAGTTACAGTGCTTGACAAATTCATAAAACGACACTTGACAGTCCCCTTAATAAGTAAAATTTTACACAATTCATATTATGTTTTTTTTACTATAGAATGATCAAAGATCTAAGCAATTGGACACTTTTAACTATATAAGTATTTGATTTTGTGCTTACCAGAAAAATAATAATAATAATTTTGTTTAAGAAGATGTAAAAAGATATGTTCTCATAAGGTTAGGGAAGACATCAAAACTCGACCTGCCGTTGACCGCCGGTTACGCTCGGTTCCGCCCGGTTCTTTCAGGTCAAATGTTTTACTGGCATATGAATATTCACGCATGCAACACTGAACAACCGCCGGTTGACTTAATGCCGTAACCGGACCAATTTACACTATCAATCTGTTAATTTGCGGTCACAATAGCGCACCCTTGGAATCTCCGTCTCCGATCGATTTTTCTCCCGTGTTCTGAGTGGCACTTCAGCAAAGCAAATACCCCCATGTGATTCCGGGTTGTGACTCAAACGTTTTGTTTACCAATATAATGTGTTTTATTGCAAGCCTATATTGGAAGAACTTTTCATTGGTATTTCATTGTAAATGTTCATTCCTTGATTTTGAATAATGGGGGATTTTAGTAGTATACAATTTTGGATGACACCTGAATATATTCGTCTCAGATGACACACCCTTTCGCCTCTATTGAAACATGACACAAACATTTATTAATTTGACATTGTTTTGGACTTATATTTGTCCCTTCATTAAAAAAAGAAGTTGAAACTCATATAATTTGTTATTATTAAAGGCTATCCTCAGTGCCGGAGTTGATTTATTATATAATTGAAACTTGATGAGAACAAGAATGTGTTTTGAAATTAATTTATACTAGTGTCAATCAAATCTATATTAAGCAAGCCATAGGTCATAGGCCATTCCATGTTTGGGATTCATAAGTCGTGCATACCCTGGCCACGCACACTGCAGGAGATACCAAGACGAATTAGCCCATATTCGGGGCAGTTGTAGTTGATTTCAGTAAATGCGGTCGCCCGACCCACTATTTAACAGCTCATTTCACAAACTACTATTTTAATTTTTGATTAAGTTATTTATATTCAAATGTTTGTCTCAACACACACCACGCGTATGGCCCATTTCAGGTGCAATTGCTATGTTAAAATCTTATGTCAAACAGTTATAACACGGTGTATAACACGCGGATTATTTGCCGGCGCAATTTGTATTATTTTTTGCTAAACTCAGTGAAAACGACTTATCATTGAAATGTTCTCCTAAGATGGTTTTTTCAACAATTCTCATACCCTTTGGATGTAAAGGAGACAACAAAAGTTAATACGATATGTAATCTCATCTCTGAGAAAATGGAGGTCAAAGTTCAAAAAATTAAAAACAATGCATTTTTTTGTTATTTCCAGCGTATAATACGATTCAAAAACTATATAAATTATAAAATTAGAAACATAAAAAAGTAATTACCGACATCACTAGAGTGTGTAGACTGTTAATAACCGTAACAGTACAAGAAAAACGAAAACTTTAATGAAGTTCAACATTTCACGTTAAACCGGATTCACCATGACGTGTATTATGAGGCACATTGTATCCAAGTTTGCTAAATTTTGAAAAACAAGTTATCTTTTAAAATGTTTTTCTACGGGTTTTTTTCAACCAATTGCCTTGTCTTTTAGATACATTTGAGAAGATAAAATGCGAATTTATGAACAACAAGAATGAGAATGTTATCTTATCTCATCTCTGAAAAAATAGAGGTAAAAGTAAAAAAACACCAAAAAACAATGCATTTTTTTCTCTATTTTCAGCGTATAATACTATTGAAAAAATTATATAAATTATAACATTAGAAACATAAAAAAGTAATAACCGACAGCCCTAGAGTGTGTAGACTTTTATTTCGACCTGTTATTTACCATAACAGTACAACAAAAATGAAAAAAATTAATGAAATTCAACATTTTACGTTAAACCGGATTCCCCACGCACCACGTGACTTATTTGAGGCGCAATTTGTATCCATTTTTGCTAAATTTTGAAAAAACAAGTTATCTTTTAAAATATTTTTCTAATATTGCCTTGTCTTATAGGAACAATTGAGAACATAAAATGCGAATTCATGAACAACAAGAATGAGAATGATATCTTATCTCATCTCTGAAAAATAGAGGTCAAAGTTACAACAAATTAAAAACAATGCATTTGTTTCTTCTATTTTCAGCGTATAATACGATTGAAAAACTATATAAATTATAACATTAGAAACATAAAAAAGTAATGAACGACAACCCTGGAGTGTGTAGACTCTTATGTTGACCAATTATTAACCGTAACAGTACAAGAAAAATGAAAAATTTAATGAAATTCAACATCTGACGTTAAACGCACCACATGGATTATATATATAAAAACTTGGCCGGTCGAGGAACACGCGTCCTCCAATACACTTTCTGGTCACAAATCTAACATTATTCTAAGGGTTATTATGTTTTGTATATGAAATCTCCCTAGTTATGTTTGTGAGTTGTTTTCTTACATGTATAAATTCATGGTGTTTGTGATAATGTAATTAAAAAATTGAAATGACCATAATGAAATAGATTTGACGCATAATTATTATTTATTGCTGTTATTTTGTAATACACGTGCAATATATAGACGCAACACGTACAGTCTCAATTTCTGTTTTTGATATCTTAAAGATATATTTGTGTTTCATGGCCTTATTAAAACATAATTGTACATAGTTGTACCATTGTGATCAAACTGTATGTAGCTTTATCGTTATTAAAACACGTTGAATTATAGCGGGAATGTTCCTGGAAGCCTTCGCCAGGAACCCCGGTGAAAGAACTAGTGGGCAAAGTGCGCGGGTTAGGATTGCATCATGAATGATGACTCAGGACATTTGACATTTTGTGAATAAAACGATGTCGTCAAACATTTGAAAACATTTTCTTTTCGCGTTTCTAGGAAAAAGAAAATTTATTTCATCGATATTTCAATTTTATGTGTGTGAAAATGCAGTTCAAAAGTGATTACGAATTTTATCACCGCCATCTCTATTAATATTATACATGTAGCTCTGTGCTCTATCTATCGTATCGTTCTATAAAAAAACCCACATTCATAGACTTTCGAAATTGATTTTAAAAAGTTCATTGAGCTATAAACAGATTGAAAAAGCCAACCCTAGCGAAACTCAATAGCTTAACAGTATTCTGGCCAAATTTATATATTTTCTATCACTGACTACCTGATTAACTATTCTATGTTGCATATAGGGTGTCCCTAAAAAAAGGGTACACATGTTTGCGCAACTTGTTGGCCATGAAGTCCTAACGTTTGGTGTAATATGTTTATACACTCTAAAAGGGAAAACACTCAGCTTTCAGATGCCGTTTATTTTATCTTATTTGGATTTGTCAATCCTGAGATATACCTAGTTTATCAAAGCTACCCAAAATCGACGTTAGTGCCACTTTTACAGAAAGAATGATTATGAGCGTCAAAACGATACTAACATTGGTCTATCCATGGCCATCAATCGTCTTGAAACATTTGGGTGGGAATTTGACCAGAACTGTTTTAAGAGGCTGAGGAACAAAAATGATGTCCTTGGAATATGTGGTAAGGGATTTCTACGAGCAGATATTCTGGGATCCCTCTGAAGTGCACGCCGCACGTTATCAATGTGTTACTGTGTCCTGCCACTTTTCATATCTTATAGTCTTCCAGAATGTTCTTTATTCATATTGGTGCATGTACCATCCCCGTGGTACCATCTACCAAGTATTTCCAATACTCCTTTGTAGATGTATTCCTAGATGGTACGTGAGTGTTTGGGAAATGAATGGCAAACTCTCTGGTGACTTCTACTGGACGTCTCGTTTCATGATATTTTAAGACCATGAACACCCTTTTCTAATGAAAATTGAGGCCGCACCCAGCCATATCGACGTCTGTCTTGTTTTTAAAATGTAGGCCCAATAAACATTTTGTGAAACCTCGTTAAAAGGACTGGTTCGAATCATGTAACAAACATCTTTATATTCAGTTCTGCTTGGATACACAGGCACTCATTCTATTATTTAAACCTATTCAATCTCAATACAAAAATGTTATTTTGCATAACACTGGTGAAGGGCAATAGTACAAGTGGAAGTTGTATCTTATCATTTGAAACTGTAAAGTGGCACAACATCGATTCTGGGTAGCTCTAGTTAATTGTCCATATCTCAGGAGTGACCAAACCGAATCAGATAAAATAAGCAGCATCTGAAAGCCGGGTGTTTCGTCGTTCAATATGTGTAAAGATCTTACACAAAATGTAAGAACTTCATGGTCAACAAGTTGGGTAAACACGTACACCCTTTTTTAGGGACACCCGGTATAAGAAACACTTTTAAATGTACTATCATGTTAAGATTTGACATTCGAGGCAACACTGTGGCTTGTCTTGTAACAATGAACATTTGACTGAATATCAGTATTCCAGTATGCTAAAGGCGTGTCAATACATTCGAGTTGATATCATACTATTTGCAAGCTACAAAGGTTAATATTGCCTAAAATCTGTTGTATACATGATAGTATAGCATTATATTCAGAAATCATCATTTTTTCCATATTTGCACTTGGCCTATTTGGGTGATCGGATCAACGGCAATTGACCCCTGCTCGATTATGGGAGACGTTGCTTTTTTTGGCTGGTACTCACCGGACTATACCAGTTTTGTCCTTCTTGGCTGAGCTCAGGTGACCACTTGTATCAGCAACCTTTCCTAGTTGGAATGGCTAATTAGGAAAGCGTACATTATAACGTATGTGCTTCCCAAGTGCAATCAGTTTTACGGTATTGATTAGACGTAGACAATAAAAGATATTACCTACTATTTCCAAAAGTGCAACTTATAGCCCAAATTATGTGGACGATGATCTTGCTAGTTCTGCATGGAAAATGCATTCTGACAGACTAGAATATCTATAAAACTGTAGTGGTTACAAGTAGTTGATTTGTGAATATTTGTGAAAATAGTGATTTTGACCATATATGTTCAGCGAACATAGAAACCAATCAAAATTTATAATTGCAGATTGTCAAAATTATCAAAATTACGTCGTACATATAACTGCAAATTGTTCTAAAAGCAATTTGGTGAATAGTGGACAAAAAACCTTCAAATAAGAGTGACATTAGTGGTATTTTTGGCCAAAATGTCTGTTATTTTCCTTCGCAAATGTGAATGACTCGACTTTGTTCAGTTATCAAGAAACAAAGTGTCTTCAGAAATGTGTGCAATATTTTTAGTATGTGACGTATTATCATCTGAACTATTTATTTCTACAGTGTTTTTAAGGGGGGGGGGGGGGGGGGGAGGTGGACCCTCAGCATAGCCTCCGTAAAACTGCCGTAACTTCTTCATTATTCATTTAATCAATATAAAAGTACACATATTTTTAGAGAAAAGGGTTCAATGAATCCAACCATGATCATGAAATTGACCATTTTAGAGAAAATTATAAAATACGTTTTTTGACCCATTTTAGGTTCTGCAAAGATAACTCAAAATTAATTTTGTCATATTAGTTTTATTATAATCCAAATACAATTCCCTAGGAAGCTTTTTTAATATCTTATAGATTTCTGAATAAATTCATCAGGTTTGCAGGAATAGATAATTGAGATTTTCATTTTTCAAAACCAGAAAATTTTACTCACGATTGACAGTTTCTTGTGTTGTGGTTTACACATTTCATCAGAATAACCTCTTCTGATCCGTACTGCTTCCGGTTGAGGGCGCTGTTACTGTAATCAGTGGGTCGTAGACATGACTTAGAAAATGGGCCCCGTCGTCTCTGTTCATAGTGTCGGGTGCCCGAGAAGAAGAATTTCACTCGTCAGAATAGGAAGCAGTCAGAGACAGAATATAGTAAGTCAGCTATCGCTGACCACGCGGTACAAAAGAACCATGTCATTGACTGGCCTAATGCCAAAATTCGTAGTAAGGAGGACAAACCACAAACGGGACGCGTCCGCGAAGCCATTCGGATTCGACGGAACAGAGACGACAAAGTCGTTTGTGTGTGCATGTTTGTGACGACTGACCCCGTTTAACAATCTTCATAGCTTTCATATAGGGCTTGGGTGACCTAACTACATGTATTTACTGATGAGCTTTATCCGACCATTATAGTTCAATCAGGTCCAAATTGGCGAGGAATAATCGGTTTTTATCTATCCAAGCGTATGAGCGTATGAGCGTGATTTTGGCATACGCAAGCGTCACTCATACAATGTCACTACGTCATTGCGCGCCATTCGCGAGTTTTACGCGCGACGCTCTTCTGAATTCATTCGCTACTGTAAACAGGGGTCGCCAATTTGGAACTGACTGAACCATGGTGTGTAACATTTCTGTGCCATTAAATGTGTTTCAAGGAGATAAACATATATCTCAAATCTTCTGAGTTTCTCCGGTCATGTTATTGCGCTCTCTGAAGCCAGTTCTAAGGGACCTCCATTGGCTTCCCGCGCAACAGCGGATTGTGTACAAGATCACATGCTTACATATAAAGCACTTTACGGTTTGGCTCCTAGATATTAGTGAGCTTATTGAGGTGTACAAGCCAAGGCGTACCCTAAGATCGGCTTCAGTAGATCGCCTATGTACACGTGGACCAAAGATGTGTAAGACCAAGTTTGATGGTAAAAGGTCTTTTGCCGCAGCAGCAGCAAAAGTGTGGAACATGTTGCACTCACAGTTTCCTGCAACATCCAATATCAAATAATTTAACAAATGGACTTAAAACTCATTTGTTTAAGGTTTAATGCATTTTTTTAGATATAGGCCTACGTTCATCATCTCAGTCATGTCAGTATATTATATGAAATTACAATTTCTGATAGTCTTTTGTATTTTGTTCTTCTGGAGTGAAACCTATGGCATGTGTATGTGCAATTTTCTTTGAAAACCTATATTTATATGTGTATATTACTGGTTAAAAAAAGTCTTTTTCATCTGAGTTTGCTACGTTTTTGCTGGTCAAAAAGGTGTGGTAGTTTTACTGATAGTATTATATTTTTGTGTTTCCGACCGTTGTAATCTTCTTATGACGTTTTTACTAAGTTATATATTTGTATTGACTATCTGGTTTTGGTTTATTTTAGTATGTACATGTATCATAGTTATATTGATACACACGAGTCTCCAAAATGATTATGAGAAATGTGCATATCCTTAACGCGGACGACACAACATCCAGAATATTTCCGTCACCCCCTCTTTGCGCATATCGCAGGGACAAGAACTTGAGGGACACGTTGGTAGTTGCTAACATTATCCACCAAGACGAGCCGCCTACGCCCGGTTCAACTACTGCATGCGGAAGACCCAGATGCAACACATGTAAGCATGTAACCTTGCGAGATAACATCAAAGGACCCAGCGGTGAACAAAAGGTTTCTTATGAGTTCACGTGCACCACCAAGAACTTGGTTTATGCCATTATATGTACGAGATGCAACTTGTTGTATATTGGGGAAACCAAAAGACGCATGGCAGACCGCTTTACGGAACACCTTAGGTCCATCCGCATCCAACTACCTGGCATACCAGTAGCGCAACATTTTCACAATCATGATTTAAACCAAGACATCAAAATAGCTGGACTGTTCAAATGCCATGGCAGCGATAAAGACAGGAAAGAGAGAGAACAACGACTTATTCACTCTCTCGGCACTCTGCACCCAAATGGCATTAATGTCAGCTTCAATGCATTTCGTGTCTAGCCGTCCGCCATCCCCTGCTCTTAATTGCAGCGCGTGCGCGTTATTTCCCGCACGTGTATTTTGCCCGCGTTTTTTGTCCACGCGCACGCGTATGTTTGGCGTTCGGCTCCTTACGAATTTGGGTGCAGAATGTAAACAAATCTATTCAATCTACCGTACCCGATGAAGGCCGATGGCCGAAAATTTGTACAATAAATTATATACTATCACGGCATTTCTCTACTTTTGACTTCATTTATTTGATATATAGTTATATTGATTGTATATATTTTTAATTTTTTTAGCATAATGTCCTGTTATAGTCTTAATGATTTTCTGTAGTTTTTATGATCTTTCTGTGCAGCGCCTTGAGGCTGTTAACATCGTAAGGCTCTAAATAAGTCCAATGTGTTATTATTATTATTATTATTATACGTCAAAATACTTCTCCCATAATTATAGATTCCCTGGCTCAGATGAACAGGTAAGGTTACGATAATAAGTGCCTTAAAACAAAAAACAAACTGCTTTTGTCACATTCGTTTACTCCAAGCATTTGACAAACTTATGGTTTTTCAAAACATAGCAAATATCGTAACATTTCTTTCATTCAACTCTAGAGGTCGGTATTGTACTTTTCAACATAGAAATATTTCAATCGTTACAAAACATAGTATTGCGTTCCTACATACACTGGCCTTATAGTAGTTTTGTTTAAACAATGAGGGCGTAGTGTGTTTAATAACCCTAAAGAGTTACCACCGGTTCTATTATTTTAAAAACAATTGTAAATGCTAACAAAGAATTGAAGGATGAAAACAAGCTTGATAAAAAGGTTGCTTCTTATCTCTACCTCCATGAATCTATGGACTCCTTAAGAAAACATTTTTTTGCTGTTATAACGAGTTTTGACTCTACTCCCCTTCTCACAGTCTCCGGAAACAATACAAGAACAATTGTACATACATTTTGAAAAGCAACGTCAAGATAGTTTTGACAATAAACGAATTATGTATTAGGTGTAATAAAACAAATACAACATGTTTATTTCGGATGAATAGTGACTACTGAAACCGCGGGACCAGTCAACCAGCAGGTCACGCTCTGTGCACGACGGCAAGGTCATTTTTTCTTTTCACGGGATGTAATTTCAATATGTAATCTCCGATGATTTCCGAAATTTTCACTTTAGATCGCTTTCTCATAAAACCAGAATATGTATGTAGACTGTTTTATTTACAGTTGTTTGAATTATCATTTTCTGCTATCATTCATATCAGATATTGTACATTTATGACTGTATAAAATGATGTAATTCTTCATATAAAAACGAGGTAAAATGATCATAATTATGTGATATGCGATTAAAAACCCTGGTCGTGACCGTTTGAAGCATATGAATATCAATTTTCTAACACAGACTTCAATTTAAAGCATTGATCTTTCATATAGTAAAAGATTAGAAGGGTTGAGAATGATTATCTGCTTCAAATATTCACATGAAATATACAGTTTTGGTGGAAAGATCGGAATTTGTATGTGGTTCCACATGCTCTCTGTATAGACATAGCATGTTAGGGATATCCATTTTGATTGTGTTTCCTAAATTCCCGCGACACTACACGCACGGCTGGTTTACTTTATCTTGACGGGACAATAGGTTCATCGATCGGCAACGCGACTTACTACACAGAGAATGACAGAATGTGCAAAATTTGCCAAACTAAAATCATCTGTTCATCTTATTTTCCTGGTCTTGATCGTTTAAAGCAATAAGCCTTCCGAATGTTGACATTTTACGGAGACGAAGACTACACTTTATTTGCTGCGAAATATTTAGGAAGGTAGTGATCATTTTTAACGAGATCTGGCAAATTTATGGAGACACTTTTCAATGTAAATATTGCAGAAAAATTGCGATACTGTTTTCAGTATTTTAGGTCCTACACATCATTTTAAAGGATCAAATCACCCGTATTAATTAAGATTGTATTCGATGCATATGTGATGCGATATGTGAAAACCCGTCGGATATCGCAAAATGTGAACTGTGAACTAGGGATTATGGGTAAAATGTTAAAAAATTAAATAAAATAATAAAATAATATTATTTTTATTTTTTTAAAGATTTTTTAAGAACATTAATGTCCAATACTTTGTGTCATCATCTTTTATGAAATGTCACCCCTCAAAATCTTACTTAAGTCACTTTTTTTATTAACCTTATAATGTTATTCTATTGAACTATGTATCTTTTTTGGCCTGTTTTCATGATTTCTTGTTGTTTAGCTTTTTATGACATCACAATCATCATTCACTCATAACTTTTTTGTAGTGATCGTAGAAAAATTATCGAAACAGTTCTGTAATCAGCACAGTTTCAGCTTCCTTATATGATATAAATATCTTCAATATGAAAATCCCACCATGTGGTGGGTTTTCACAGATCGCATCACATATGTATGGACAACGTATTCTTTTATCGGATGTTACCAATGTATCAAACTATACGCATCAAACACTCATAGCATTAAAAAGGCACTAAGAGATGTGTTGGAGGCTGCGCCCTCAATTATGATAAAAACTGAGATTTTTATATTTTTATAATTGTATTACATGTATGAACTTACATCTATAAGGATTAAGAAAAATCAGCCCTCTTTGTACAAGAAAACGTCGATTCAAAAATCAAAAATGCTCGTACAGCCGGGACGAGCAATTTACGTCCGGCAGTATCCCCCTGCAGTACGCGTGATACATAACGCGAACCATATTTGCATAGATGGCGTTTTTCAATAAATAGCGATGATATTGTTTTAATCAAGTTTTGCTGTGTTTTTGCTGGTAGAAACAACACTAATGGCAATTTTTAATGTTCATGTTGAATTCTGAAGTAAATTTTTAAACTTTTAAAATTGTCAACACCACTTAATGTCCCTTTAAGAATGTCTGTCGACAATTGCTACACATTATTTGTCAACACATTGTATGTAACATATTTTTTTCCACTTGCATGAAAGGACATGAAGGCAATGCTTCCTTATATTTCAATTTTGTAATTGCTAGTCAAGTACATATCTCGTGACATTACATGTGAATGTGATCTGTTACGTGTCTTTTAGAATTAGCGTTGTTGCCAAGCCGCCGTAATCATCCCTCTGACACGATCATTAAATCCAAACGACACGAAGATCAAAACGCCTTGTAGAGAATTTATGATGACGAACACATACCACAATGCATCGATATTCACGGTGCCTGCCACGTAGCCAAACATCCAATTGAATCCCATTATACTACATATCTGAAAAGAAACGGATGTGTATAAAATAGTAAATCCTTTTACAACGCTAGAAATGTAAGCTATTTAGCCTCATTTAATTCTCGAGCAGATATCATTCAATACACATTAGATGCAATGTTATGACAAACGCAAACAAAATTGGATTATTTAAGTTTGGTTCCTGAAAGGCTTGAAGGCATTTTAGTGTATTTTTGAATCTGCATTAGGTTGATTTTGTTTTCTGTCTCAGGTATGGCTCAGTAATTAACTTTCCCCAAGAAATGTTGGGTATTGGTGTAATACATTAATAAGTTAGACTGGTGTAAAGACCCAATTACCAAATAAAGATAAGTAAAGTTCTATAGGTCGACACGGACTGACGTCACGCGCCGTTGACTACGTCACGAAAGAGATAAACAAAGGTCTCTTACACGCCGTGACGCGATCGCTTGGGTTGATCTGCTGCATGGATGAACAGAGCGTAATACCCGAGTTGTTAAAACGTCTTATGACGTGGTCAACGGCAAACTGTACAAAACAATAACAAAATGTATGAAGCACCCGGATGACCGTGTCGACCTATTCTATAAATCACAGAACTGACTTTAACAAATTAACTAAACTTACCTTTGCGTAGACGAATAGATCTGCCCAAGCGTCCCGTGTAACATTACTCTGAAGTTTCCTTGACCGTTTCCTTGCCGAGTACAGCGCCCTGATGGTAATGGCGAAGCAAATTCCATTAACTGCGAGAGATAAAGCTACAGGTGCGCCGAATACTATGATGTTAGCAATCGGATCGGATATCCAGCACGTCTCTCCGGTGATGTATTGAAATTGTACGCTGGTGAAATGAAGCACCACACATGTAAGTGTAATCATCAGTGGTACACCCCAACCAAGAAGAGGTTGTATCACAAGATTCGTCAAGTTGTCTTCCATCTTTAGTAAGCTACTCCAAGCAAATGCGTGGACCATATTTATCGCCATAATCGTCATCCAGGTAAATGTCACGAGCCAAAAGTAATGACTAAGAAATGCGATAGTGACGCAGAGCTTTCCGTAGATGTGATAACCTTCGTTGAACAGCGATACCAACTGCGCCAAGAACGTGGACGAAACGAGGTGCATGACGGCTCTTCCGTGCGCATTTCGCAGCTTTGGAAACATGCAGTGCGTCATAAATGTTGCCCAATAGAATATCAACGAGATTGAAGTTGCCAAGTATGTTACAATTGAGAATAAGTCATATTCGGCGTTCTTGGTTGCAGACGGAACAGACTGTTCAACGAATGAAACATTAGAACCAGCCATAACTTCAGATATAATGCGCTCATAGGTGGAACTACATATCTGAAGTTGTTGTCCACTGGTCAGCAACACAAATTCATCGGGCAACAGAGTATTTCCATTTACTTCCACCTCTGTTCCATTGGTTGCATTTAGTCGAACGACGAACTCAGATGAATTTAGGCTCACCACGGGGCAGGATAGAGTTGCATCGCCACATAATGCCACTTTCACTGTTCGCTTGAAATAATTAAGGCGCACTATGTAATCATAGAAAGCATAGTACAGAAGGAAATGTGGTTTAATGTACGTTGAATTGGCTAAACCGTAAATCACCGTTTCATTGTTGATATTAAGTATAGTTATATCATCTGCGTTCAAGCTGTACCACTTAGCAGAGCAGTCGTATCCTTCTACATTCATCTCACAAAATACTAAAACCTCCATTTCAGGTATTCCGCATTCAATCAAATGGGTAACATTAGGTTTTCTCAATTCATATTGCAGCTGTTGTAACTGCCAGTTACTGGTGTTCAGGGTTACCAATCTCTGGGAGGCGCTCAAATGACTTTTACCGGGAAAAGTTGCTTCGAAGATACTAATATTGAGATTGGAAACAAACTGTCTGATTGAACTCTGATTTACATCTGTGCGTGCTACGCGGTGTTCCCCAGCAGCAGCGAACACTTTCCACAGCAAACATGTCTCTTCGTCCTCGTACAACTTATTCAGAAGACCTGGCGCTGGGAATGCAAATCTCGAATCTTGTCTAGAACACCTCAGGAATTCTGTCTTCCACGGGATTGGCTGGTACGGCAAACAAGTTTGAGCTCTACGCAGAAAGCCATCAGGGCAATTGATTGTTCGACATATAGATGCCAACGGATCATAAAATTCGTCTTTTGAGCAAACCGCATATCTTCTCACGGTGTGTGACATCTTAGTAGTGATTTGGGGCACGAAGGTCCATATTGCCTTCACACTTGAAAATAAGGAGTTTTTCGGAGCCATACATCGATGAAAATAGGTTTCCTTGGACACAGGGATATCATAATAGGTCTCAACATTGCACAAAAAACAGTGTGGATTTTTGAAACTGCGAGCGGGATAGCGGCATTCAAAGTTGGCGTCATATAGTTGACATCCTTCCTTAAGAGAACTGTTAGTATAGTCAGAGGGACAAGAATCAATAAGTGACGGAGTGCATCTTCTTGAATACCTTCCCGCGGTCATATTCACTTTCGTAATTGATCCCAAATGGGGTACGTATTTGGCATCCCATTTGTAGAGAAATGGGGTTAATTGGAATGGTTTTCGCCCATTGCAAATGGCGCAATAAATATTCTTATAGTTCAGTCCGATATGGTCATAAACTAGCCACCGTTGAATAGTTCCCGTGTTTTGCAGTTTACCGTTGGGATTTTGAAACGGATCTTTGCACTTTGTTTCAATAAAGGACCCAATCCAGCTCATGGGACAGCTAGATACAACGAGAAATTCGGAATCTCTCACCTTTGTATCAGAACCGAAAGGGAAAGGAGTGCAATTGAACCGCTGAGCGGAGATGTGTCGTGTGTTTTCTGTCATCGTCGTTAACAGCTCGGTATGATTCTGCATGCATGTAGTATTATAATCATAACAACAGTCGTGGA
This sequence comes from Ophiura sarsii, assembly GCA_035610835.1. Taxonomy (NCBI): domain Eukaryota; kingdom Metazoa; phylum Echinodermata; class Ophiuroidea; order Amphilepidida; family Ophiuridae; genus Ophiura; species Ophiura sarsii. Next base: position 63,390,763 of record CM069449.1, read on the forward strand.
AATAGCTGCAATAAGGATCACAATGACATAGCTGCTTCCACTCGGAATAACTGTTACATCTTGATGCACAGCTATGGACATTGTCTAGTAAGTCAACCTTCACACCGGAGAAAGTAATTTCTGGAATAACAAATGGAACAAATATATATATTATGTCAACAAATTAATACTGCTTTTTATTGTGAGACTGCGGAAATGGTGTGAGCACGTAATTTTTTAATGCACGAAGCACTTTCCGCGTCACGGCCAACATTCATATTTGGGCGGATGCAAAAGTAATTTAGGAGTTTCGCGCGAGACATAATGATCCAACCGCTACAATACATGCTGACGTCACCTCCCAACTTGAGTTTATGACACGAACTATATCAACTTACCATTTTGGCATTGAATCGATGTATTTATAAATCCAAACTTTTACCATTTGGGTATTGAATCGACGTATTTATATATCCAAACTTACCATTTGGGCATTGAATCGATGTATTCATATATCCAAACTTACCATTTGGGTATTGAATCGATGTATTTATATATCCAAACTTACCATTTGGGCATTGAATCGATGTATTTATATATCCAAACTTACCATTTGGGCATTTAATCGATGATATCATATATCCAAACTTACCATTTGGGCATTGAATCGATGTATTTATATATCCAATCTTACCATTCGGGCATTGAATCGATGTATTTATATATCCAAACTTACCATTTGGGCATTGGATCGATGTATTTATATATCCAAACTTACCATTTGGGCATTGAATCGATGTATTTATATATCCAAACTTACCATTTGGGCATTGAATCGATGTATTTATATATCCAAACTTACCATTTGGGCATTGAATCGATGTATTTATATATCCAAACTCACCATTTGGGCATTGAATTGATATATTTATATATCCAAACTTACCATTTGGGCATTGAATCGATGTATTTATATATCCAAACTTACCATTTTGGCATTGACTTGATGTATTTATATATCAAAACTTACCATTTGGGCATTGAATCGATGTATTTATATATCCAAACTTACCATTTGGGCATTGAATCGATGTATTTATATATCCAAACTCACCATTTGGGCATTGAATCGATGTATTTATATATCCAAACTTACCATTTGGGCATTGAATCAATGTATTTATATATCCAAACTTACCATTTGGGCATTGACTTGATGTATTTATATATCCAAACTTACCATTTGGGCATTGAATCGATGTATTTATATATCCGAAATCTCTGCAGGAGCTGATGTAAGAAGAGCGCACTTTATATATCGAAATGATGTTATTGGGGTGGTCGTCTGTGAAGTATAAAAGGTGGTCATCATTTGGTCCGCTTAAAGATGAAATATTCTTTCGTATTTTACTGCATAGCCATGTAGGCACTAGCGCGGTTCCCGTGTTAAAGACCGTCCGACCGTACACACAGAGAGGTCCCCAGTTTGACTTAATGGCTATATCCACCCACGATGCTCTCCATTGGCCCGCCGCGATTGCTGTTGTTAAACGAACCGCCGATACGTTTTCAACCGTGAATGAACCTAAGAGTAACAGAAATAGCTATTCAACAAATGTCCTTATTTATACCAAATTTAGCAGTGCATTCAGTAAGTTCTACCTCCTACCTCATAACTTTATTATTATATAAGCTAGTCTTATCAAATATCACACGATTGTAGCTTGGCACCTCAGCTACAAATCCAATGTAAATTGATCTGAGTACTGGTTGTACTTTTCCGGACATGCAATGAGAACCAAACCTCGATTTAGTGTGACGGAAACGGATGAAAACAGCAAAATATCGCCGAAGTGCTTTCCAATTGGCCTATTGTAAGAGGCAAAACATACCTATCGGACAATTATAACCGTCCTAAATGTCAGATATCTCTTTAACTGACTGTAAACAATCAAGTTGACAGATTGGTTTGGAAAAAATATTTCCTCTGATTAGCCAGATCCAGGTCAGGACAACCATTCAGCTTACCCTCCCCTAGAGAACCCTGTAAAAGTCATATTTGACTTTCATGATAACTAAGCGATCTTCAATATATCGAACTAAATGGAGGGATTTAAAGTCTGTCAAAGCAATCAATTATTTATCATTGACTACCTGATTGACTATTCTGAAGGTTGCACATAAGTAAAACTCATAAAGTGACTATTATGGTAAAGATTTAACATTCGAGGCATCATTGTGGTTTAAGTTGTAACGATATGAGCCGGTTCCAATGACGCAAATGTTAGTTCATTCACATCCAATGTTTAGGCAATACATTTGATAAACAAGGTTCAGAAATGTGCTAAAATAAACTCAACATCTAGAGTTTGCATAAAAAACTCCTGGAGACTAAAGTTCAAGGTTTAATCTCTATCTTGGGACCAAAGTTGGAAAATTGACTAGGAACTCATTTGTTAGGAATAATTTGATATGACCCAGATCTCAATATTAACAATAGCGACTTCCGACGGGGTTTTCCCATACCACCACACTATTAATGATTGTGAAGATGACAATGATACATTTTAGGCATACATCAAATTATCAATTGATGTTCATTATAATTACCTGCCACACAAACAACGAGGATTTCCTGATATTGTACACAATGTTCCTCATTCCATGGTTGAAAAATACATGATTCGAAAACACCCTGATCACATTCTATTAAACCCAAATGTATATTTGTGGTGTTCGAGAGGGCGCTAGACAAGGATCTTTGCCGAGGAAAAAAGCCGCCATGGTGATGTCCAAGATGGCGGCAAATAGCACTTGGGCTTTTGTCCGTACCTCGAAGGTAGCCTTTGCATGCTACAACACGGCCCCATGGCAAATCATCTGGACGGACCTCCAACCTTCCCTCTGCCTCATTTGCTCCACCAACCAGACGAAAATTATAAGATTCTATTAATCAAGAAAAAAAGTAATGACGAATGAAAAATATGTGACATTCTAAAAAGTGCTGAAAAATAGCCATATGGGCGTTTCCACCGACTCTAAGAATTCTTGTAACGTCACTGAAGATGATCATGAGACAATTACTTTTTTTTCAATTTAATTTTGATTGCATTAAGAAACAACCATACTCTTCAATATTATTTGAACGTATGTGAATGTGTTAGTCAGTGAGCGAAAGAAATTGACCATGAGTGATAGAAATTGATCATTTCTTTTCAAAAAAATCATTTATGAACACTATATTAACATACCTATGTTTATATATTACAGGTTGACTACTAAGCATTATTTTTCATACCACCATAAATAATCCCTTGCAATGGAGTTATAATCCTAATTTGGGTCGCAAATTGGTTATGAATAACATTAGCCCATGTATGTAATAGAAGCAGTTGGTTAGTTAATGCCTTATTTGCCTCCATTTTTTCTCTCCAAAAATCATAGAAGCCACTGTTCTTCAAGTTTAGACAAGAGGTGAAAAGGTTAAACACATTTTTGGTTTCTATGTTATATAATAAAATCACATGTCGTACGTCTTTTTTGAACCAGCGTATTTTTTGTACAGTCTGATGAAGCCGCGAGTTTTCTTCTTTCGAACATTTATCGTCTTATTGCCGTTTCCCATCATTTCAATGTTTTATAACAATAGCGTATGTAATTATTAAGTCTTTGCTTTGACATACTCCCAATCGCTCGGAGCGATTTGCCGCTGACGCCCCTTATTGGTAAATAGCACTCTTTATAAGGAGCCGCAGCGTAAGCGACAAATCGCGTCACGCGATTATGGAGTATGTCATGAGCTTTAGATCACTTACCCCAAAGACAGTTAAGAGTGATATTCCAGCTATAACCTCTGCACGGTCCATTTTTGTTCTGTTCCGTTATACTAATACGGTCAATGTGGTCTACACTATCCTCATGATTAAGCTTAAACTCATAACCCGCATTAGTTTGATAATGACCTGCATCAGACGCCACCATGGCCATCAATTTGACACGAGGGCAAATTAAAGTCGTCAAATGTGCTAATATTACAGTAGTGGTACCTTTCGCTGCTTTTTGACACACGTAGAACCAGCTTTGATTATATTTCACTTGAATTACCGAACAATGTTGAATTTGTTGAATTTGTCCCATCCGTTAGCCGTGCATTTCGTGAAAGATAGTCAACGGTGATATTATCACCCAAATCTGGAGAAGAGAGGAAGAAACAATTCACATTATTACTGGTTATTGGTTATTATACCATTTTGGGGCATTTTTGGCTTATACCACACTTTTTGCTATTGAATGATTACAATTTGACATGGAATTGCTTTTATAATGGTTTAAAACCTCTGTATTATGAAGTGTATCTTTATTTTATTTTGAATGGTGTCTGTAAAGATATTTGCAATGACGAAATATGTATGCATTTTATTCACTGCTTTTTGTGTATATTAACCATTCTTTGAACGGGCTCCCGCTAGTAAGTAGCGCCTACCAGATAGAACACTTTCTAAATGAAATAACACATAAGTTACTATAAGTAAACATTCATCACGAAATTGATAGGAGGAATAGACTGTATTCTGTCATTTTACCTTCGATAAAGATTCTGTTAGAATAGAAACGTCAGGTCCTCTTATATTTATTACATATATTTACTTTTGTTATAACACACTCACATGGTTCAAAGACGTAGAGATAAAGTGAGAGACATTAATACAATATCCCGGCTAAAATATAATGCATTGGCATATGTCCTCATCTGAATTTCCCCCGTAATTACCACATATCACATAGGCCTACATATATGAGTAAATATAATGCAGGCCTATAATAGTATTTTGACCTGAAATTGAATTATTTCCATCATTACCCCAAGCTATATCCCATAGTTAATATTTTTAAAGAAACCACACTATTTTATTCCACCTCGTGACCCCCCTTACGCAATTTAATATCACATTTCTACATTAACCCCTGCTTCCCAAACCACATTACATCATTATACACACTCGGATTTGGTTTGGTCGGGGGTGTGCCGCTGGAGATTCAGACCATTTTAGACCAAATTTTCGCGAAAATAGAAAAACAGGACCCATGTCTAAGGATTTTTCAGTTGAAAAGCCTATACCCATGGCTAAGGATGAAAAAACGACCCACTGGAGCGGCACGTCCCCGTATGCCTTACATACGTGAGTACCCCCCCCCCCCGGTATACAAAACCCCGTTCGTCACCGCCCAAGCCCCGCCCCATGGCATATCCGTTACGCAATTTAGCATCACATTTCTTCATTAACCCTCTGCCTCCCAAACCACATTGCATCATTCTACACAACCCCCATTCGTCACCGCCCGCCCGCCCCACCCCGCGGCATATCTTAACCCCAAAGGCCTAAACAAAGTGCAAAAATGCGTCAGGCGTCTGCAGACGACAGGTGCAAAATTGAACCGAACAAAATGTTTCAAAAATGTCAACGTTATTGAATTTCCATGACCATAATTTGAAGAAAAAAATTCTCTCAATGTCTCGTCTGCTATTGTTCCCTCCTATTCTTTTATTTGTTTGTTATGGTTGTTCAAATCAAATCATTACTTTTCTTTAATTTGAAGAGTAAAAATGGATCGCTACACACGATTGATCACTAGCTTTGTTTCTATATGAGCTAGTTTGAACAGGTTAACAGGTAAAGAAGTGGTCATGGGTAAAGTAGCAGCAGGGGTGTGCCACTGAGCTTGCCGATCGGGTCCCCTTTTAAATTGAACTTAGTCAGCATAGAATTGATGGCGCTATACTGATAAGGCGTGATTGTAGCAGGGATTGTAGCAGACGATGGTAGACACGAACGGTCGTTAATTTTGAATTCCATTACTTTCGATGTAACAATGGATTTTGCCCAGGATTTTGATTATATATATGACCCCATAACATTTATCACACGTTGGAACTAAATTATTTCATCCAAAAACCGCTGGAGTTGGATAACCAACTCCAGTGTCAGTATTTTCTTTTTACAGCAAGCTGTGTGTAATTCTACCGCGTGCACAGCGCCACCAATTCTATGCTGACTAACACGCCGGTCACCGACGCATTCCAGACGATTATCATAATTTATTCAAATATTCAAAAGGTCCGTTTTCGCTACGTACGTTAGTATACGACTTTCCTATCCCAAAATTAATAGTATCCCTGGTAGCAGTGGCTTAAACTTCTTTTCATATTGGGTTGGAGGTTCTTATTACACAAGGGTTAACAATGATGAAGTCTCTTACTTTGTTAACCTCATCAACTTCATCCTTCAATCTGAATATAAAATGTTATTCTAAGGCCACTGCTTATTCACCCAATACCATTTTTTTTGCTATTCAAAAGTCCCTAAACACTTAAAACGAATAATAAAACAATGCATGTGGTCCCACAAGTGTGACGAACTACTTTTTGTGTTAGGGTGCACTTTGTCTTACAGTGATTTCATTGCAATATTGTCCGTTGTCGATTCTTTAATAATAGTGGGTGTGGTTTTGAATGTCAGCAGGCAATGTGATTGTTTTTTGGCTGATTTTCATCCGATACACACTACATATTATTAGACTATGGTGTATACAGGGTGACCCAATAAAAAGTTTACCCAAAATGAAAGTGATATTTTTCCACTTCCTGTGATTTGATATCTGTGTTTTTTATTTTATTATAAAGAATGGGTAATGGAGCATCTACCCTGAAAAAAAAAAAAAATTGGTTGGGTGGTTTTCAAGATATGGTCCATTGAACATTACTTCAGCAAAACAGACTTGTCCACGCGGAGTTTCACAAACCAGGTTTTGAACCGGCAATAATCGAGTGTTGATGTCTCACTTGTGTTCAATCATGTCTTTGCTCCAAGGACAAGTCTGTTTTGTTAAAGCAATGTTCAATAGACCATATCTTGAAAACCACTCAACCAAAATAAATAATTATTGCCGATTCCAAACCTGGTTTGTGAAGCTCCATGGACAAGTCTGTTTTGCTGAAGTAATGTATTAAATTGACTGAGCAACGAAGTATTTGATCATGTGGAAGTGTTTTGCCCAACAAGATTTAAAACTTTGACACAATATCGTTGGATAAATGTTACCCTAAAACGACCATGTTCCCTATTTTGACCCAATTATGTGTAACACTTTACACAACCGGGGTTGTGAAGAGGTTTTACCCAACACTTGTGTCATTTTAGTACACATAAATTGGGTAAATTTCCGTTAACCAATAATGCTGTGTAGGCAATTTATATTTTGTTGTGCAACACTTTACACTACATTATGCACATTCTTTGCACATTTAAGCTATGGCGGTTGACAACGGTCAAAGCTGTCTAGTGCAGGTACAGGACTTGACCTTATCCCAGCTTTTTGTAGGTAAAATGTGATATGATTTATACATTTATAGTCCTGTAGAATAAAACAATAGTCTTATGGGAGTGAAGTAGTGACAGATCTGGTCTGAGATCTAGGCCATTATTTCCTATACCTATTGCGTATAAAATAATCTTATACTCTTATTATACGCAAGTAGTACAGGACTATTACAGCTACTTCACTCCTAAAAGAATATAAATTGTCTTAATATAATAACTATAACATGTATAAATATATCACAATTTCCAAATCCGGGATTAAGTCTCCAAGGCCTGCCTCCAGCGAGAAAGCTTTGAACGTTGTCACCTGCCATAGCTTAAATGTTACACATAATTGGGTCAAATAGGAAACATGGTCATTTTGGGGTAAACATTCACCCAACGATATTGTAGTTTTAAAACTTTGTTGGGTAAAATTTAGCTATTTGGTGGGTAAAATGTTCACTATGTGTTGTGTAAGACTCTACACAACAAACTGATGTGTACATTTTTACCCAACAATCTTACACTTTCATGGTGTCAAATCATGTTTTACCCAATTACGGGCACGTTTCTACACTTCCAGAGTGTAAAACTAGGAATTCAATAGTAAACTATTGCATGTGTGAAACAGTTATTTTACGAAATCGATGTTAAGAACAATGTTGGGTAAAAAACTTAACATTTCCTTTGTACCCAGCAAAATTTGACAATAAGTTCTAAGCGTGTACACCATACGGTACTGCTATTTACACGTTAAACACATAAGACATATATCGTTTTTACACGTTAAATAATATATAAATGTGTTTGTAAAGAAAATACTGCCTGGTCTCCGTGTTCATGGTGTTGTCGTTCATCACTGATTTCTGTGTATTCTAACCGTTGGAACATATTGGACCAGTTGCCCCGATGATGGGTAACAGGTCCACGCCAAGTAAAATTGTCGGTGAGTGGTAATTGACTTTTTCTTTAAATATTGTTTTAACATTGATTATATATGTTATATGTAAACAGTTACATGGGTGATATATTTATAGCGATTCGATAAAAAAACGATAAATATTTACACGAGCTTTAATCTTTTATATCATGAAATATGCTTAACCGGACCAGTTGCCCTATCCTCTCCCCGTTGCCCTATCCTCCCCTAATGTATCGGGAGTTGATCTAATTTTCCATTCAAAATATTAACCAAATTGCACGAATTCAGTTTTAAAAATCAAAAATACCACTACTACTTTGTGTAGCTTTTCAGGGCGGTACACAGTGCCCTCAACTACTCATCTCTGCAGCCAATCACCCCGCCCAATGCCCGATACTAATTTACGCCATTGCTTGCCGTTTTAATAATTTACCAGAATAGGAGTATTCCGATATATCGCCTCGTATGAATAAATCACAAATATTCAAGGTTAAATCATTCGTACGAGTCGGCAAACTGGAGTTCTTGATGTTAAACATATCTTAACCAAACATAAATCGGAAAGCGTCGTGAAGTAAAAAATCACACATACGCCAGATTGTACAAAGTACAACGACTTTTCGAAGCGAAATAATATATCGAAAGTGTGAGGAGTAACACCCGGAGGTAACACTCTAGCGACACATCACAATGGAATCTATTATTGTAATATTAGGAATTTGAAACAATTATAAGAGGTGTCATTCAACTGTTAATACATGATTTGTGACATATCTCATCAAGGAGTAATCAAGCTATTCTTCGCTTTGACAGATCTTTGCTTAGACATATCATTGTCGATCTGACAGACGGGGCTTCAAATCTTGTCACAAACTGTTAGTATTAACACTTTCCACGCGGCAGGTGTTTGCAGACGACAATTCAAAACTTCACAAAATGTTCCAAAATGTCACAATTATTTAATTGCATTACCATATTTGGAATCACCATGAGAAATGCATTAAGATAACTACATTAAACATGCCTAGTATTGGTTCAGACATTCGTGAGATAGACTTTAACATTTAGGAAAGGTTTCTGAAAAATATATTTTGTATAGCGTATCGTAAAACTTATAGCCGCGTGGAAAGTGTTAATTCAATCATGTACAAAGCAGACACGCCCCTGTTTACGCTCTGATATGTATGCATCATTCAAACAGCGTCAACATGAGTAATGCTGAATCGCAAAACATTTCATTTCACTGACAGATATTGTCAGTTAATACTTCACTTTTTGTTAAGCTCTAAAAAGTCACATAGGTGTATGATTTGATAGAATAACTAGAAAAACAGTATTTATAAATAATTGTATGAGAAGAATATCATTTACATTTATCTATAAACAACCATTACGATATACTGTCTGTATATAAATTTGATTAACATTTGAAACTACTTGTCTGGAGACTCTGATTACGTTTTTGAAAAAGGAATTTAGTCAATGATATTACTAATGTTCTTTGGCTTCCATCAACTTTTATGCTATTATCCTCTGATGCGAATTACATGGATATTGAGACGAACATTTATTCGTGTTTAATCAATTTCAAATTTGCGAGAATTGTGAGGCTTGTATTCGTCAGATCGCAAAAAGAATACAAGTCGGAACGCATATTTATTGGTGGGGGTGTGTCTGTTTGCGGATCAAAAGCAAGTATCAGCGAGCGGTGGGCAAGTTTCAGCTCGCGGATAAATATTAGCCGTGTAATTTTCGCCAATTTGGAACTGATTAAACTATAATAACCAATTGCAAAATGATACGAAAGTGATTGTTTAACTTGACCTAATCGGACTTCTAAACATAGATATATCCATACATCTCCTTTAGGCCTGACCAGCCTAAGAAATAGCTTACCTGATCATAGTGTAGACCTAATAGTAATACTGACTATAGCCTACTGTTTTATTGTCATGAGCATCGGTTAAGTTTGGTTGTCACTGAGATGAATTAAATTAGAATGTTGAAAATTGTCTAGATATTTTTGACAATGTAATGTTATTAAGATGGCCATTATAATGACCATTTAACTAAAATTACCTAAAAATGGTCAAAACCATTACCAAGATTGCAACCAATTGATCAACATTTAACCATAATTCAGTCAGCACGCAGGTATCGCTTCCAATGAGTGACCTTGCCGATTTCTAACCCACGCAAATATCGGGATGTCAACCTTGCGCTAAAACCTATGTCAACCTTACGGGAAGTTTGTTCTCCTTGAACAAATTGAGGGAGGGTTAGTTGGTAGCCATGATACCGAGGTAAGTGGATTGTTCGTAATTTTCTTAATAAAATAATGCCAAATTTGACCATAACTGCTCCACAAACAGTGATTTTATCGCTTATTTTAGAATTAAACAACTTTGTGACTTAGCTTCTTGTTACCGTTCACTTGACCAGGCTAATACTCGTACGATATTTTAATTTCATACCAAAAACATTTGATGCCCGATTTAAATTTTGATGAGAGAAACGAGTCTGATTTTCAGCGATTTTTGGTCAAAAAACGAAACTTACGATAACCATTTACCATGTTTACCGTGACGATGTATACTGTAATATGTATAATATATAATTGATGTCAAATAATGCAATGTCTTCATTCATGACCTTAAAATAGCTTTAGGTTATGACAATACGATGATTTAGAAAAAATAATTCCTCAAATATGAATTAAAAGATTTAAGGCCCGTATGTTAATAGATGATTACATTAATTTAAATTTAAATATAATAGTTGTAATTTGAATGGTTACTTTGATTTGTACACTATAAAACACGATGATGCTTGTTTGAAAAAAGAGAACATAGCCTAGGCAACTCCATACTGGAGATCGTCGCATCAAAACAAAATTCTAAAATTAGTGATAAATTCACTGTTTCTAGAGCAATAATTGTCAAATTTCAGTGATGCCTGATGAGAAATCCACCTACCCGCATGGGTACAAGTTAATCGTAATGAAAGCCACTGAGCGGCAATGGCGTATCCAGGACTGTTTTTGTTTTGATGGGGGGGGGGGGGGGGGGGGGGGGGGCAAAATAAAACCTGGGCGAAATTGTGATTTTAACACTAAAGAGGTACAGTATGACGTTTTTAACGTCCCCACATAATATTTAGTATAGAGAATTTGGTGTGGTTTGTGGGCTATTATATTATTAAAACCTCTAGAAAACATGCGCGCGGAGTGTGCAAAATGTTGAGATTTTGAACTAAAATGGTCATGAAAAAATGTCCTGAACACCTTGTTAAGCTTAAATATGAAATATTGAAACCAAAACGCCAAAAATTGCATTTTTAACACTAATGGTCCAGTATGATAATAACGTCCCACTAAAAAGGTTTAGTATAACGTAACCCCCCATTTGCGCCGCATATGTCCCTACCCTTCCTCCTCCCCTACCTCCTTCTCTTCCTCCTTCTTCTCCTCTTCCTCCTTCTTCTCCTCTTCCTCCTTCTTCTCCTCTTCCTCCTTCTTCTCCTCTTCCTCCTTCTTCTCCTCTTCCTCCTTCTTCTCCTCTTCCCCCTTCTTCTCCTCTTCCTCCTTTTTTTATAACTCTTTTTTCAATGGGGGGGGGGGGGGGTGGCTGGATACGCCACTGCTGAGCGGTGCCATTAAGACAACTTTGAAAGGTTAGGAACACGCATGGTTACCAACTTTTGTGTAGCTTGTGGGGCCGGGAGTACGAGGCTACCAAGCATACACTGACAAATAATTTGGTGTCATTTTGAGGAAAAAGTGTACTTTAGGTCCCAGATTCTGGACTGTACGATACTAGTATACTGGAACACCCAGTATCGTCCGATACTGGTACAAATTAAGTGTTCTAGTATCGGCCGATACTGGCACATATAAAATGTTCCACTATCGGGCGATACTGGAACGTAATTATGTACCAGTATCGTTCAATACTGGAACAAATCTCACTGGTATCACAAGTACCAGTATCGCCCGATACTGGAACATAAAAATGTTCCAGTATCGGTCGATACTGGAACACAATTTGATGTTCCAGTATCGACCGATACTGGAACAGTGGAATCGTACCAGTATCGACCGATACTGGCATCTTTTATGTTCCAGTATTGAACGATACTGGTATACCAGTATCTGGGACCTAAAGTAGGCCTACACTTTTTCCCATTTTGACACTAAAACAAGTGTCAAAAAGTGGGTCCTCAGTTGGCTACCTAAAGGTGTCAAATTGACACCATTATGGGTGTAAAATATGACACCTTGGGGTGTCATATTCATTTTGACACCTAGGGTGGTTATTTGAGGACCCATTTGCGAAAAATGTCATAACACTCCAAATGGGGTGTAAAATTGACTGTCTTAAGTGTCATATTGAGATACATTTACACCCTAATTGGGGTGTAATTTTTGGAAATGGGAAAATGAGTATTTGTCACCTATAGCACATGTTTACGAGCCGGTAAGACTGGTAAGTACCGATCTGCTCCATTTCCAGACATTTTTGATAATAATTATGATACAATTAGGGCAATGTAAGACGTCCGTATGAAAAAGACGACCACTGAGCCAGAGGAATCGGGCTATATGTAATGTTGCACGTATCATCGTATGCATGCATGACGAAAACACACATAGTACTAGTAGGTCCATGCACTGACACACAGTCCAAAATGAGTCCTGACACAACAGGCTAACAAAATGCTAGTCTCTGACTAAGTTAGTTGGCGCAATATTAAACAACATGAACAAGGCTTACATTACGCTATTAAATTGTATCATAATTATTATCAAAAATGTCTGGAAATGGAGCAGATCGATACTTACCAGTCTTACCGGCTCGTAACATGCGGACAAAATGGCGACGAGAACACTTTTGCGTGCCAAGGCGCATGCGTTGATATGTTGATAGACGCCCAATTTAGTGTCATGCTGCTTCGACACCTCTAAAAACCGTGAGCTTTCCCTCCAACTATTGACGCCCTTGGAGTTATTTCAATTAATCTGACACCAGTTTTGGTGTAAATCACTAAATGATCACTGAAAGGTGTCCGTCGGACACTTAACGGTGTCACCGTAAATGAATGTGCAAACCCATATCATTGACGATTACACCAATTTTGGAGTCAAAATAACACCTTTTTGTAGGTGTCATTTACAGCTGACTCCAAGAAGGTGTCGCTGTGATACCAATTTTTTTTCTCAGTGTAGGCGGCGGAAGCGGTTGGTCACCGGGGTCGTGATCCCTAACCTCCACCCCCCTTAAAGTTCACTACCCTCTCTGCAAAAAGGTATTTTTCTTTTGATTGATTTATTTTTCATCAACAAACCCTTAGTTAGGAAATACACTATTTAAATAATATATATTCTCTTTTCATAACATTTTCCATCAATTTTATGCAAGGGCCTTCAGTTACAATCTATTGAAAATTTCATACGTCCATTTTCTTTTCCATTGATATTATTAAATGAATGTAAATAATTACTGTTCTATGTTATTATTTTAGAACAATGCTTGATTAACACCACTGTGATTAGTACAAAAATCCGTAACAACCAATGGACGTTGCGAAATGAAATTGTCAAAACTGTTATTTACGTGAGGTTTTTTTCACCTCGGGTCCGGAGTCGGGTAGCTATATTGTAATCCTTTGCTTGACCGGGCTAAAAGTTACAAAAGACTATGAATATTAGGATACCAGGGGAAAAATTGGTGCCCGATTCTTCAAAATGGAATAATTTACAGCGAATTTGGCTTGGGTTTTGTCAAGTTTATCTCAGATTCGGGTCTTTGCTATGGCAATAATTTGCACCGAAAAATTCAACGTGTCATGAAGTTCACAGAAAATATTAAATTATATTAGTTGGATCACATGCCTGTTTATTTTATGATTTCATGGCAAATGTGATTAAATTGTGTGATTATAAACATTAAAAGAGTTCATTTACATCGTGCCGTATCGATGTCAACTCTGACTTCGAAGTCGTATCACTACAGGTGAGTACTTCCGGGTCGCTGTGTACGGGTTAGAAAACTGACGGGATTGTGCGTAGCTGCATACGGACTGAATTGAGGAAAAAAATGCAGTCTACACCATTCAATCATACCATGTCTCATACAAATACGTTTACAGGGTGGATTAAAAGCTATAGATACTCGTATAGGGTCACGCGTTATGAACCCGCCTCCCAATAGGGTGGTGCTGTTACATTTTTTAGCTTCATGCTGTCATTTTCCTCATATATTTTTAAAATCACAAAAGCTATCTCAACAGATTTGGTATCATTTTAAAGCCCTGATATCAAGCTATCTGCCTGCCAAATGGCTTTGGTATAGCTAATACAGAAAGGGAGATACAGCTGTTTGATGTTTGAGGACCAGGGGTGGTGCTGGAAGGGGTGCCGCTGGAAGGGGTGCCGTCTGTACAAACTCAATGGGGATAATCCCATGCTTTGTTCTTTTTACAATAATTAGTCATCCCCTAATGTTACAAACATCATTTTGGTCGAGCTTAAAACACATGACCATAGAAATTTGGTCAAATCCAGCCATCCGTAGTTTGATACCTCATTCATAAAGATCAAATGGATGCTTTTGAAGCTATTTGATTTCAATAACCACAAGTAACTAAAAAAGTTGCACTAGAATTGATTTCATATGGGATATCATTTATTTGTATTGTCCACTGTGTGCTATCTCAACCAGTCAGGTATGGGGAGGGGTGGGTATCGACAGGGAGTCGGTACACACACATTTTGAATGCGTAATAACACACTGAGCAAGGATATCCCATTGAAACCCAATTTGAGTGCAAGAATTGTTTTGGTATCTGTGGTCGATTAAACAATCATAACATCAACAATATCCATTCGATTTTAATGAATGAGGTATCCAACTACGGAGAAGACATTTGCTCATCAGATTTTTCGTATCGATTATTGATTTTGGATAAGCCAACATCAAAGCACCTGGTCAGGGTCTTTTTTTCAGTGGCGGCACTAGCCTCATATTTGATTTTTTTTTTTTGGGGGGGGGGGGGCATCCGGAGAGGCAAGAATCTTTTTTAGGGGGGCATGAAAAAAAAAAATCTGAACGGTAATCTCACAAGCAATATGCTATTGATATTAAGATAGGATCTAATGGTAACATGCTGTGATTAAGAATGTTCAACAAATATCCATATTTTTCATATTTTGATTTAAGCTCGATAATATTTTGATACCTATTCCAATCACAATTTTACTGTGCATATTAGTTCCTCATGAACTAATATGGGGCGTCACCGCTGGTGACGACATCCTCAAGCACAGCCGTTTTATGGCAAAAGAATGTATGTTATATGTAGTTTTCTAACAGTATACTTCCTTTTAACATGATCAAAGTTAGCTTTTTTCTCCATAAATCATGTAGTGGTAAAAGGCAGTATATTACTTTTATTGTTTTTACAAGTGGCAACCTTTTCCTAAGTGAGGATTATTGAACCAAGTTAACACAATCCATGTTAAAAGGAAGTATATCATTAGGAAAGTACATCTAAGATACATCCTTTTGCCATAAAAGGGCTGAGCAGAAGTCTGACAAAACATCCGACGATGAACTGAAATCACTCTTTGAGAAATGTTAGAGTGAACTATACTCGCGATAAAGATTCAACCAAAAAATTCCTGTTTAAAGGGCATTCTTTTTCCCCTACTTTTTTTCTGATGGTATATTTTTTTGTTCTGATGGTATTCCTCAACGTATCCCCATTTCGCAATTTTTTCTCTTCATCAGAACATAATGGTTGTCAATGGTAACTTGGTGAAATATACTATATCAAGAGGTAAATGTGCACAAACGTTTAAATTTCATAACTATTAGAGTTTACAAGTATTTTTTGGGGTAATCACCCTATCCTGATTTAAACGCCATTTTTGAATTCACCTATTTGAGAGCTTTCCAAAAATGTTTAATTATGCTATTATCGGTCGAACACTTTTTTTGTTATACTTATGTATGTAAAACCGATGAATTAAGTTCACTGTGTAGCGAATAGGGGAAAAGCTAAAGACTATGCAATCGATTCATGATTACAATTGTTACATAATAGTTGTCACGTTTGTTGAAACAGAATCTTGTAGAATATAAAATACTCTATAAAATGAGAGCAAAACCATGTTCGTACCATACAGGAATGAGGAGTTATTGTAAATTGAACTTGAATCGGGAACATTTCTATATTCCCCATAGAGATTGTACACAGCGTCACAGCCACCGCCCCCACCGCCACAGCCCCTGACTTTCACAATACAATCAACCATAGGCTCAGCCAAACAGATAATACCTGATTTATTCACACGATGTAGCTAGATAAATAGGCTTTTACATGACACCTCAACTATAGCTCTACCCCATTTAGTTGTTGAGTTAATAGAGAGAGATGGATGATTCGTCACCAAAAATGCAACGCCGTCAAAACACATAGCCATACTGTTTATTGCGATGAATTCGTACCCATACGAGAACCGTGTCGCCTTAACGGGCATTTGTGTCAAAGCGCGTAGAGTTGAAATAGAGGTCTGCCCAACAGTTAGAAATCGGTCCAAGAATAAAAAAAATGACTCAAATATAACCTTCATGATTCCTTTTCCTTTTTTCTGCAGGTTACGTAATCTGTACGTGGTTAATATTTCAGGTGTGGTAAATAGTCCCACTTATAATACATGTATGTTAGCAAGAGGTCAGGTACACGATTCCCGCTCCCTCCGTTGTACGAATTTAGCTAATCAAGACGAAAAATGGTGTATCTAATTATATATCAGATATGTGGTGTTACCTTCATGTAAGGGATCACGAAAATAACAACACTTAGTGAATCACGAAAATATTCTAACATACTACTTAATACTGGGTACTGTTAATACTAAAAGTATAGTTATGTAATGTATATATAACTAATGCTACGATCTATTACTAGCATAAATAGTATTACTACATATATATATATATAGTATTAATATTATTTATATTATTATTATTAATACTATTATTAGTACATCGGGGGTTGGGGCATTGGGGATTCTGTGGCAAGCTCTTGATTAACCTTTCATATAGTAGTTCCTGTGTTCTATGAATAGTATTACTATATATATATATTATTAATATTATTTATATTATTATTATTAATACTATTATTAGTACATCGGGGGTTGGGGCATTGGGGATTCTGTGGCAAGCTCTTGATCAACCTTTCATATAGTAGTTCCTGTGTTCTATGAATAGTATTACTATATATATATATTATTAATATTATTTATATTATTATTATTATTACTATTATTAGTACATCGGGGGTTGGGGCATTGGGGATTCTGTGGCAAGCTCTTGATTAACCTTTCATATGATAGTTCCTGTGTTTTGTGAATAGTATTACTATATATATATATTATTAATATTATTTATATTATCATTATTATTACTATTATTAGTACATCGGGGGTTGGGGCATTGGGGATTCTGTGGCAAGCTCTTGATCAACCTTTCATATAGTAGTTCCTGTGTTCTATGAATAGTATTACTATATATATATATTATTAATATTATTTATATTATTATTATTATTACTATTATTAGTACATCGGGGGTTGGGGCATTGGGGATTCTGTGGCAAGCTCTTGATTAACCTTTCATATGGTAGTTGCTGTGTTTTGTGAATAGTATTACTATATATATATATTATTAATATTATTTATATTATTATTATTATTACTATTATTAGTACATCGGGGGTTGGGGCATTGGGGATTCTGTGGCAAGCTCTTGATCAACCTTTCATATAGTAGTTCCTGTGTTCTATGAATAGTATTACTATATATATTTATATTATTAATATTATTTATATTATTATTATTATTTATATTATTAGTACATCGGGGGTTGGGGCATTGGGGATTCTGTGGCAAGCTCTTGATTAACCTTTCATATGGTAGTTCCTGTGTTTTATGAATAGTATTACTATATATATATATTATTAATATTATTTATATTATTATTATTATTACTATTATTAGTACATCGGGGGTTGGGGCATTGGGGATTCTGTGGCAAGCTCTTGATCAACCTTTCATATAGTAGTTCCTGTGTTCTATGAATAGTATTACTATATATATATATTATTAATATTATTTATATTATTATTATTATTACTATTATTAGTACATCGGGGGTTGGGGCATTGGGGATTCTGTGGCAAGCTCTTGATTAACCTTTCATATGGTAGTTCCTGTGTTTTGTGAATAGTATTACTATATATATATATTATTAATATTATTTATATTATCATTATTATTACTATTATTAGTACATCGGGGGTTGGGGCATTGGGGATTCTGTGGCAAGCTCTTGATCAACCTTTCATATAGTAGTTCCTGTGTTCTATGAATAGTATTACTATATATATATATTATTAATATTATTTATATTATTATTATTATTACTATTATTAGTACATCGGGGGTTGGGGCATTGGGGATTCTGTGGCAAGCTCTTGATTAACCTTTCATATGGTAGTTCCTGTGTTTTGTGAATAGTATTACTATATATATATATTATTAATATTATTTATATTATCATTATTATTATTATTATTAGTACATCGGGGGTTGGGGCATTGGGGATTCTGTGGCAAGCTCTTGATTGACCTTTCATATGGTAGTTCCTGTGTTTTATGAATAGTATTACTATATATATATATATATATTATTAATATTATTTATATTATCATTATTATTACTATTATTAGTACATCGGGGGTTGGGGCATTGGGGATTCTGTGGCAAGCTCTTGATTAACCTTTCATATAGTAGTTCCTATGTTTTATGAATAGTATTACTATATATATAATTTATATTATTTATATTATTATTACTATTATTAGTACATCGGGTGTTGGGGCAATGGGGATTCTGTGGCAAGCTCTTGATTAACCTTTCATATGGTAGTTCCTGTGTTTTATGAATAGTATTACTATATATAATATTATTAATATTATTTATATTATCGTTATTATTACTATTATTAGTACATCGGGGTTGGGGCATTGGGGATTCTGTGGCAAGCTCTTGATTAACCTTTCATGTAGTAGTTCCTGTGTTTTATGAATAGTATTACTATATATATATATATATATATATATTATTAATATTATTAATATTATTATTGTTATTATTATTACTATTATTAGTACATCGGGGGTTGGGGCAATGGGGATTCTGTGGCAAGCTCTTGATTAACCTTTCATATGGTAGTTCCTGTGTTTTAAGAATAGTATTACTATATATATAAATTATATTATTTATATTATTATTATTATTATTACTATTATTAGTACATCGTGTGGCAAGCTCTTGATTGACCTTTCATATGGTAGTTCCTGTGTTTTATGAATAGTATTACTATATATATATATATTATTAATATTATTTATATCATTATTATTATTACTATTATTAGTACATCGGGGGTTGGGGCAATGGGGATTCTGTGGCAAGCTTTTGATTAACCTTTCATATAGTAGTTCCTGTGTTCTATGAATAGTATTACTATATATATATATTATTAATATTATTTATATTATTATTATTATTACTATTATTAGTACATCGGGGGTTGGGGCATTGGGGATTCTGTGGCAAGCTCTTGATTAACCTTTCATATGGTAGTTCCTGTGTTTTATGAATAGTATTACTATATATATATATATATTATTAATATTGTTTATATTATTATTATTATTACTATTATTAGTACATCGGGGGTTGGGGCATTGGGGATTCTGTGGCAAGCTCTTGATTAACCTTTCATAGAGAAATTCCTGTGTTCTATGAATAGTATTACTATATATATATATATATTATTAATATTGTTCATATTATTATTATTATTATTATTACTATTATTAGTACATCGGGGGTTGGGGCATTGGGGATTCTGTGGCAAGCTCTTGATTAACCTTTCATATGGTAGTTCCTGTGTTTTGTGAATAGTATTACTATATATATATATTATTAATATTATTTATATTATCATTATTATTACTATTATTAGTACATCGGGGTTGGGGCATTGGGGATTCTGTGGCAAGCTCTTGATCAACCTTTCATATAGTAGTTCCTGTGTTTTATGAATAGTATTACTATATATATATATTATTAATATTATTTATATTATTATTATTATTACTATTATTAGTACATCGGGGGTTGGGGCATTGGGGATTCTGTGGCAAGCTCTTGATTAACCTTTCATATGGTAGTTCCTGTGTTTTATGAATAGTATTACTATATATATATTATTAATATTATTTATATTATTATTATTATTACTATTATTAGTACATCGGGGGTTGGGGCATTGGGGATTCTGTGGCAAGCTCTTGAAACTATTCATAGAACACAGGAAGTACTATATGAAAGGTTAATCAAGAGCTTGCCACAGAATCCCCAATGCCCCAACCCCCGATGTACTAATAATAGTAATAATAATAATATAAACAATATTAATAATATTAATAATATTAATACTATATCTATATCATATACTCTGCAAAGTTGCAAAATGCAATATCTAACAGAGGAATATACATAATGGCGACAATTGAAAATAGACAATAGAATACATCATAATCTTAATCTACAACTACAACTACACATGTTATGAGCAATATATTATAATTTTTGAATACAGTGCTTGAAAATTTCCAGAGATTTGGCATTGTACATTGAGGGTGTCAGTGAATTCCAGTCCTTAATTGTGCGGGGATAGAAGCTGAACTTATATGAGTCGGTGTGAGTTGGAACGATACTAAATCTCTGTGGATGGAATTGCCTGGTTTGAACAGCCTGTCTACACAGGTAGTGCGGGATAGGAATGGCAATTTGTTCATTTTGAATTTTATATAGGATTGCTAATCTGTTATTTTTTCGTCTTTGCTCTAAGGAGGGCCACTGCAGGTCTTGTAAGATATTTGTTACCGTGCCCTCTGTTCTTTTGTGGTTATTTGTTACAAATCGGGCTGCTCTGCGCTGTACTGCTTCTAGACGTGATATGTCGCATGCATTATGGGGGTCCCATACAGCGCAGGCAAACTCAAGGTGCGGTCTCACAAGTGCGAAGTACATTTGTTGTTTCACGTACTTCGCGCACCTCCAAAGATTCCTGCGGATAAACCAAAGGGAGTTATTAGCTTTTACAGTGACATTATGAATGTGATGTGACCATTTCAGATTATTGCTGAGTTCGACTCCCAGATATGGATAATGGGATACATTTTCAAGGATATCATTATGCATTTTATAAACATTCTCAGTAGGAGCTCTCTTGGTGGTGATACGTAGGGTTTTGCATTTACGGGTATTAAATGACATCTGCCATTTAGAAGACCATTCTACTAGAGAGTTAAGATCTTTCTGAAATGATTGTGAATCCTCCTGAGATGCAATTGATCTGTATAATAGACAGTCGTCTGCAAACAAACGTATTTTAGTTGAACTATCTAGATTATCTGAAATATCATTTATATAAATTAAGAACATGAGAGGTCCTAACACTGTCCCTTGAGGAACACCTGATTTTACAGGAGACGGTTCTGAGCATTTCCCATCAACAACGACCTGCTGTGTTCGGGATGTCAACCATTTTGTGATCCAGGTTAAGATGTTGCCACGTATTCCATAGAAATCTAGTTTCTGAATGAGTCGTTGATGGGGAACCGTATCGAACGCTTTTTGGAAGTCTAGTATTAGTACATCTGTTTGGAGTTTGTTATCAAGATTACGGGAGAGATCTTCGACTGTAATTATGAGTTGAGATTCGCAAGAGTGCTGAGCCCTAAAACCATGCTGAAATGATGATAGTACATTGTGATTTTCAAGGTGTGACATAATATGTCGAAATAAAATATGTTCAAATAGCTTACACGTTACAGACGTCAATGACACGGGCCTATAGTTGGCGGGAATACTCTTATCACCTTTTTTAAATATGGCTGTAATATTTGCGGTGAGCCAGTCAGTTGGAATATCTCCCGTGTCGAGCGATTGCTGAAAAATATGTGTTATAATTGGAGCAAGCTCCATACTAAGATATTTCAAGATGGTAGAAGGTACGCCATCTGGGCCACTAGCTTTCTTGGGGTCGATATTACTCAAGAGCTTTTCAACACCCTCGGGATTGATAGTAAGGGGTTCAATTGAGGGCACAGGCGTACCAGCTACACGTGGGACATGGGATAAATCTTCAGTTGTAAAAACACTACTGTACTGCTGACTCAGGGCATTTGCTTTGTCTGTTGCGTTAACCAGCTCTTTTCCATTAACCTTCAGTGTGGATATACCTGTACCATCTCGCTTAAGACTTTTCACATGACTCCAGAATCTTTTACTCACAGATGGATTTGAATTTGGTTTCAAGGGATCCTCAAGGAGACCTAGCAAGTATTCATTTTTCGAATGACTGAGCTCCTTTTGCACTGTTTTTCTTAACTTTGTGAATTTTTCCCACATGTTGACATTTGGATTGCGTTTATAAGCATTACAGACTCTCTTCTTTTTACGAATTAGTCTACGGATTGTTCTGGTCATCCAGGGAACATCCCATCTTTGTTTGATCATTTTTTGAGGTACATGAGCTTTTAACATATCATTGACCTTTGATTTGAGCAATGTCCAATTACCGCTAGTAGACCGTTGCTCGTAATCTGTGGATTCAAAAAAACTATTATGAAATTTAGAGGCATCCTTCCGGATGTAGTAATACTATTCATAGAACACAGGAATTTCTATATGAAAGGTTAATCAAGAGCTTGCCACAGAATCCCCAATGCCCCAACCCCCGATGTACTAATAATAGTAATAATAATAATAATATAACTAATATTAATAATATATATATATAGTAATACTATTCATAGAACACAGGAATTTTTATATGAAAGGATAATCAAGAGCTTGCCACAGAATCCCCAATGCCCCAACCCCCGATGTACTAATAATAGTAATAATAATAATAATATAACTAATATTAATAATATATATATAGTAATACTATTCATAGAACACAGGAATTTCTATATGAAAGGTTAATCAAGAGCTTGCCACAGAATCCCCAATGCCCCAACCCCCGATGTACTAATAATAGTAATAATAATAATGATATAAATAATATTAATACTATATATTAATACTATTCATAGAACACAGGAATTTCTATATGAAAGGTTAATCAAGAGCTTGCCACAGAATCCCCAATGCCCCAACCCCCGATGTACTAATAATAGTAATAATAATAATAATAATATAACTAATATTAATAATATATATATAGTAATACTATTCATAGAACACAGGAATTTCTATATGAAAGGTTAATCAAGAGCTTGCCACAGAATCCCCAATGCCCCAACCCCCGATGTACTAATAATAGTAATAATAATAATAATATAACTAATATTAATAATAATATATATATATAGTAATACTATTCATAGAACACAGGAACTTCCATATGAAAGGTTAATCAAGAGCTTGCCACAGAATCCCCAATGCCCCAACCCCCGATGTACTAATAATAGTAATAATAATAATAATAGTATAACTAATATTAATAATATATATATAGTAATACTATTCATAGAACACAGGAATTTCTCTATGAAAGGTTAATCAAGAGCTTGCCACAGAATCCCCAATGCCCCAACCCCCGATGTACTAATAATAATAATAATAATAATAATATGAACAATATTAATAATATATATATATATATATAGTAATACTATTCATAGAACACAGGAATTTCTCTATGAAAGGTTAATCAAGAGCTTGCCACAGAATCCCCAATGACCAAACCCCCGATGTACTAATAATAGTAATAATAATAATAATATAAACAATATTAATAATATATATATATAGTAATACTATTCATAGAACACAGGAATTTCTCTATGAAAGGTTAATCAAGAGCTTGCCATAGAATCCCCAATGCCCCAACCCCTGATGTACTAATAATAGTAATAATAATAATAATATAACTAATATTAATAATATATATATATATAGTATTCATAACTTTTGAAAATGTGCGTACCACCGCGCTTCCACTCAAATTGATCGTTACATGGAAACGCGGACGCACAGCGCAGGTTATTGATATATTGCCAAGACCTCCAAAATGTACTTGTACGCGCATCAATGACCTGGGGGCGTGGCGTTTTGTGTGACGTTGTGCATGGTAACAAGAGGCAGATGTTTGCGAGTGGGGCCCTGAACATGGATACACGCGACACGACTACTCGCGGCGGCTGTACTTTCAACAATACAAATACTACATTGAAAAACACAACAAAACACCATTTTTATATCGTTGTAAAATGTCAATGATGAACGGCAAATTTGGTCTGCATGATTTGAATAACTGGCGTGTGTTTGTACCACCAGCGCGCGGCTAGCCTGCCCTACAGAGATACTGACTGGTAACTGGACGTCCCTCATCAGCAGCGAGCGCAGACTCGGTGAAATTTTGTTAGCTTCATCATGGACCCCCAAATGACACATGTAGTGACGAGCAAGGACGTACAATGTATGTCATAGCGATTGTAAATAAAGCTAAACATCGCTCTGACGTTGCGTGTCTGTCTCAGTCTCACCGGCAAGCACGGCCGTATCAAGCATCAGTGAAATAAATCTGATTACAGGGCTAACAAACTAGTATAAAATTTGACTGGGGACGCAAAATAAATCCCATGATAAACAGCCTAGTACAGAACAGGAATCTGTCTCATCAAAGGTGACTTTATAAATGTTTCAATTCAAGAAACGTATTCAAAATCGAAGTCAGGCGTCATCCATTTTTGTTGTAAAACCTAAATTGACAAGATTAAAAAATGTTAGGCTAAATTAACTAGGCCTACGTACGAGCCTACTCCTAGCTAGGCCTATGATAGCCATCCCGTCTACGACACATGACAACCCATTTAATTTTTGTCAAATCTTGACAAACACTGATGACACTGCAACTATAATAATAATTAAGGCAAGACAACAATCAACATACTTTTGTTTGTCAAAAAGACTCACGATGTAGGCTAGGCCATCAATCATTACTCACCGAATAACGTCGTCTCTAAACAAGCAGACAAAGAATGGAATCGTACAACACGATTTAGCTGCGATTTTGATTATATTTCCCCATCAATTGACCATAAACAAAGAAGGTTGTTGACGTGATTCGACTTTGATCCATGGATCCATGATTTATATGATGAGACATCATGATCCCGATCATGATCATTTGCATTGACTTTTTCAATGATGAATAAGCTTACAAAAATAGCTTCAAAAACTTATTCGTACGGTAGATCTGAGACGAAATATTCGTCCAGGGTATGAAGTCATATTTCATATAATATTATTTCCAATCGGCAAAATCGATCTTTCCTGCTTCTGAATTCTTTACAGGATCGGGAATGAAGAAACTTCTCAGCCTTCTGTTGTTTATTTATTTTCCGTGCTTGTTTGCAAATCAAAAACTAAATTAATTTGTGGCCCTGAACATGCATATTATTTGCCGAACTGTGATTGGTCTATCTCATAATCGTTTTTTATAACAGCTTCTCCGCTATTGGTCAAAGAAAAACATTCCAGAGAAAAACAATGACGTAGTGGGGAATCCCCTAGATTGCCCTAGATTGCTCCATTATTCAATGGGGTGGTGTTTATTTACCTCAGGGGGAAATGACACAAAAATACGAACTCCAAAGTCAAAATATTAACCTTTAGCATGTTTAGAATAACTTAATATTACAATTTGGATGCTAATCAACATTAAATGACAGTTATGAATAAGATTGGTGACTTTGTACGGACTATTCTAAGGTTCTTGTTTGAAATCGCTGACTTTGTTTTGGTACCTCGGGATTGCCCCTCGGGGGCGTGCCGCCCCCTCGGGGCAATCCCTTGGTACCAAAACAAAGTCAGCGATTTCAAACAAGAACCTTAGAATAGTCCGTACGCAGTCACCAACCTTAAAATACTATTCATAGAACACAGGAATTTCTATATGAAAGGTTAATCAAGAGCTTGCCACAGAATCCCCAATGCCCCAACCCCCGATGTACTAATAATAGTAATAATAATAATAATATAACTAATATTAATACTATATATATATATATATATAGTAATACTATTCATAGAACACAGGAACTTCTATATGAAAGGTTAATCAAGAGCTTGCCACAGAATCCCCAATGCCCTAACCCCCGATGTACTAATAATAGTAATAATAATAATAATATAAATAATATTAATATATATATATATAGTAATACTATTCATAGAACACAGGAATTTCTATATGAAAGGTTAATCAAGAGCTTGCCACAGAATCCCCAATGCCCCAACCCCCGATGTACTAATAATAGTAATAATAATAATAATAATATATATATAGTAATACTATTCATAGAACACAGGAATTTCTATATGAAAGGTTAATCAAGAGCTTGCCACAGAATCCCCAATGCCCCAACCCCCGATGTACTAATAATAGTAATAATAATAATAATATAACTAATATTAATAATATATATATATATATAGTAATACTATTCATAGAACACAGGAACTTCCATATGAAAGGTTAATCAAGAGCTTGCCACAGAATCCCCAATGCCCCAACCCCCGATGTACTAATAATAGTAATAATAATAATAATAGTATAACTAATATTAATAATATATATATAGTAATACTATTCATAGAACACTGGAATTTCTATATGAAAGGTTAATCAAGAGCTTGCCACAGAATCCCCAATGCCCCAACCCCCGATGTACTAATAATAGTAATAATAATAATAATATAACTAATATTAATAATATATATATATATATATAGTAATACTATTCATAGAACACAGGAACTTCCATATGAAAGGTTAATCAAGAGCTTGCCACAGAATCCCCAATGCCCCAACCCCCGATGTACTAATAATAGTAATAATAATAATAATAGTATAACTAATATTAATAATATATATATAGTAATACTATTCATAGAACACAGGAATTTCTATATGAAAGGTTAATCAAGAGCTTGCCACAGAATCCCCAATGCCCCAACCCCCGATGTACTAATAATAGTAATAATAATAATAATATAACTAATATTAATAATATATATATATATATAGTAATACTATTCATAGAACACAGGAACTTCCATATGAAAGGTTAATCAAGAGCTTGCCACAGAATCCCCAATGCCCCAACCCCCGATGTACTAATAATAGTAATAATAATAATAATATAACTAATATTAATACTATATATATATATATAGTAATACTATTCATAGAACACAGGAACTTCTATATGAAAGGTTAATCAAGAGCTTGCCACAGAATCCCCAATGCCCTAACCCCCGATGTACTAATAATAGTAATAATAATAATAATATAAATAATATTAATATATATATATATAGTAATACTATTCATAGAACACAGGAACTTCTATATGAAAGGTTAATCAAGTACAGGTATGACCCTTATGTATAACATAGCTTTTACATTTAACACGGTTATACACTATATTTTCTTATTTTGTTGCCTTAGTATTATTGCTATTACTTATTATTTTCGTGATCCTTACATGAAGGTAGAACCAGATATGTGATGAAGAACTCGTAATTCACGTCATTAGACGATACGGCGACAAAAAAACTATAGACCCGACCGAACAATTGATTTTAGAAATTGTGCAAAAAATGTTAACGTGCAAATGAAAACCGACAAAACCAACATTATTGTCAACACGGCAACATATTTACAGATTCTTCAAAATTGTTTGGTGTCAATTTGAAGGGAAAAATACTAACATCAAAGGATTAAAGCCCGACCGATCCCATCTGATAGTTCGGGTTTCCCGTAGAATCGGGTTTTCGTAGCATTATGGCATAATAATTTATTTCGTACATCACTACACTACCTACCTTGTTGCGGTACAGCTTCTCCGATGTTGCAACTTATGAGTAAAACCAAACATAAGTTAAACCGATTCAACGCCATATTTGTTCATTTACATTAGTTACATACAGACTATGATGAAACAACGCAACATCCGAATGAAATAAAAAATGTGTCGTTCCACAAAATGCTTCTTAAACACTGACTATAGAAAATGCACTACAATTGTACTTATTTAAAAACTCACCGATGTTTTATGATTAAGATTCTCATGCGCAAATTAATAGTAGACTTGCTTCAAGTCTCTCTTGTTAGTCATCTACATCTTATTTTTGGCTAAAGGTTCTATACCTAGTACATGTATGACATATACCAGTCATTACTTTACTTGTCCTTAAATATAAGGCCACACCACTGACCCTAGCCA
This sequence comes from Ophiura sarsii, assembly GCA_035610835.1. Taxonomy (NCBI): domain Eukaryota; kingdom Metazoa; phylum Echinodermata; class Ophiuroidea; order Amphilepidida; family Ophiuridae; genus Ophiura; species Ophiura sarsii. Next base: position 63,419,470 of record CM069449.1, read on the forward strand.
CTAAACATCCATATAGACCGTTTGTGATAGGTTGTGATATATCATTTTAATATGATTCTTGGAACTTAATTCACTGGGTCTGATATTGTGCCAATTCTCAAACCCCATATCAATGATCTTCCCAAGATCACCGATTGCGTCATATTACTGATTGCCCCGGTCACTGTTGCCAACGCCATCTCCATCTTGTGTTTGGCTTAAAGATGCAACGCCTATTTAATCCCATAATATCAGTCATGACTTTACTTGTCCATAAATATAAGGCCACACCATTGACCCTAGCCACTGCCCATCCTCTGTGTCCAAACATCCATATAGACCGTTTGTGATAGGTTTTGATCTATCATCTTAACATGCTTAATGTGATCCTTAGTATTTACTTCCCTGGGGCTGATATTGTGTCAACTTTAAAACCCCATTTCACAGATCATCCCAAAATCACTGATTGCGTCACATTACTGATCGCCCCAGTCAGTGCTGGCGGGAGAGACTTGAGGCGTCTATTATTAAGGATGCACCATATGATTTTCAGGGGGGGGGGGGGGGGGGGGGGCATGGAAGTTGGGGTCGGGCTGCCATTTTTGTTTTCGCCCCCAAAGGCGGCAAGTTGCAAAAACGGCAAAGTTTTTTTTTTTTAGGATTTAATGTTTTTCGTTACATAAAAACGGCACATTTTTGTATTTAGGATCTAATGTTTTTCTTTACATTGAGTTGGGTGAGTCAGATCTTTTTTTACTAAGCAGTGGGTCAACTTCTTTTTTTCCAGGTTGGTGTGCAAAGTTGTTGTTTTTCCATGATAGTGGACAATGTTTTTTTTCTTCAGAATACTTCCATGCCCCCTGAATATCTAATGGTACGTCCCTTAAAGCCTGATGTCTAGCCCGATGTCTTCTGTAGTGCCACTTAAAAGTGGACAACTCATGTTCCATTGTTCAATGGGTTGTGACAAAATCATATTACATTGTATAATATATATTTTGTATTGCAAGTGTTGGAATGAAAATTAATCTAGTGAACCTTTAATAGAGAAATCAATGTTTAACCCTATGTAATAGTTCCATGTCATAAGACAGCCTGATAACAATTAATATAACTATTAACAGCAAATGAGTTACCGCTTACTAAAGATTTCTTGCCGCTTCATTGGAGAGTTCAAGTTATTTTGGGAGAAGCTGAGACTAGTTACATAATGCATGCTGGGTTTTGATTGGCCTCAGTCCCTAGAATAAAGGTCTGAGGATTGGCTGACCAATTTGTCTACAGCATCTTATGAAACGCTGTAGACCTCAATTACAAAGGTTCCAAGGCTGGACGGGCTAGTGGATGTGTAGATATATAGACTGAGACCCAGTCTGCTGTAATGTATATTAGACTTGTATCCAGTTAGTTGATGAATACAGCAAAACGTTTTAAATTGGGTTTATTAATTAGGTTTCGTTTTTGTGAAACGTTTTCAAAACGACTAAACGTCACAGTTTAACTTTAAAAGCATGTTTTTCATTAAATGTAGATGACCCGATCACATTTTCGTAACACAGAATTATTTCAAACATACGGAGATTTTCATATCATATGAAAGCTCGTATTTTTCTCATCATCATACTGAAATTTGACGGCCTAAATCGGTATAATTACGGAGAAATCGATGAAATAACGTCGAATTACCGCGAATGGTTGTAACCACCGATATAGTTTAGGTACTACTCAATGGGTACAGTTCACAGCATCTTGTGCGTCTAAAATAAGAACCATTAGAGCTATGCAACTCAAACTTTGGAACACGACTTTTTTAAGGATGACCTTTCATGTAGAATAGAAAACTTCAAGTTGAAAATCGGAAATGTGATCGGGTCATCTACCTTTAATTGTTAATTGTTTTATCAAAACGTTATAAACACGTTAAAATAACTTTGGCTAAATACTCATAAACAAATACATAATTGAAACGAAATCAAAACGTTTATAGAACGTGATGTTACAACCTAGATTAAACCAAATATTCTGGACCATATTTTTTGGTTTTTAGGAAACGTTTTTTAAACGTGGGCAATTCCACGCATGCGCACTTAGCTTGGTTATATTGGTTTCGTAACACTATGGATAATTTATTCAATAAATATTTATACATTTTATCAAATGATTTGATGTACATCATTCTCTATTTCTTAATTAAATGGCAAGTAAGAGCATTACTTCACAAAAAACTATACACATAAACAATTGGAGAATGTTTATAAAAAGCCAAATTATTGAAATGTTCTTTCAATTGCCAGTCAATTATTAATTACTATGTTATAGGTTTCAAAATGTTTTAAATTGGGTTTAATTAGTTTTTTTGTGAAACAGTTTTAAGACGTTTTAAAAATGTTTTTGAAACATCTTAATAGTTAAATTATTTATGTTTTCATAGAGTCAATGTTACTATTCTGGTTTATTCTATAGTCAACCACATCAATTCAGCACTACACTTTTATTCGATCACTTAAACATGTTAAAGGTAAATATAGTCCATGAGCCTGTAGGGTCGGTCGGTACCATGTCGAGGGAGTAAGGCTAATATTGATTTTTGTATTGGTATGGAGCGGTAGCTTTCTGTGTGTTATCAGCCATTTTCAAAATGGCCGCCAAAATGCCAACAAAAAGCACACTGATAAACTTATGATGGATTTTGGAAAATCTGTGTAAAACCGACCAATCAGGTAATTTTGTATCGTAATTCAAATTTTAAAACAGATACAAAATCGGGCTCCATGGTTTCATAGCCCCTTATGTGCTTAACATCTGGTCCAAATCCCATGGTTATATGACCTTTCGTTTTCTAGTTACGTTTGCTCCCGTGTTAAGCCAGTCAGAGGCCTTGCATGGTTACCATGGCAACCAGATCAAAATAATACGCGTTTTCTGAAACGTCTTAACTAAAGTTTTAATTTGATATACAACTCTAAGCGGTAGGTCTACGATAACAATGAAAAATGTGTTTCAAAATGTTGGTCAAATCAACCTAGACGCCCCCCCCCCCCTCAACAATGGGATGCATGTGTTAGACCCTTAGAAACTCATATCTAGTATATTTGCTTTGTTGACATACTTTAAAACCAAAATGGCCGCCAAATGAATGGCCAAAAATGGTCAAAATTCCACAAAATAGCCTAATATCAACCGATATGTACGATGAAAATATATATTTAACGATGGGATGTATGTGTTTGACCACTAGTAACTCATATCCAGTATTCATGCTTTGTCAAGAATTAAAGGTAGATGACCCGATCACATTTTCGTAACACAGAATTATTTCAAACATACGGAGATTTTCATATCATATGAAAGCTCGTATTTTTCTCATCATCATACTGAAATTTGACGGCCTAAATCGGTATAATTACGGAGAAATCTATGAAATAACGTCGAATTACCGCGAATGGTGGTAACCACCGATACAGTTTGTGTATATACTCAATGGGTACAGTTCACAGCATCTTGTGCGTCTAAAATAAGAACCATTAGAGCTATGCAACTCAAACTTTGGAACACGACTTTTTTAAGGATGACCTTTCATGTAGAATAGAAAACTTCAAGTTGAAAATCGGAACATCTACCTTTAAATACACGGGGTAATATACGAAATGTTCGACTTCGCTGGTGACATTAGACCAGCAATATTGATCATAACTTTGCCGATTGTGTTCATTTTTGAAGCAAAAGAAAGCTAATCTTGCCTTTGATATATACTTAAATCTCATATTGCTCTATTGAAATAATTTCAACCCTTATTTCTCCCTGAAAAAGAACAGTTTCATTATTTGTTCTATCCATTTAGTTAATTAATCAACACTAAAATGCGTTAGTGACCAACTGAACACCACTCAAGGTTCATAACATCCCGTGTACAAAAAAGTAACTTGTGAAAGAGGGAGAACATTTAGCAATTAGGAACATAATTGTCAGGCAGAGAAACTCGCAAGACAATCGCGATCTGGGCCAGCCGTAAATTGTCGCTTTCACGGTTCATGTGATTGGAAGGAAAGAGGCTAAAGGTCCGGCATGGCACAATATCGGTAATAACCATAACAGCAGTGGATATATTAAAAAAAATAAACAGGATACCACCATGAGCCGAGATGAGGTGCAGTATCATATTTCAAATGTTTTTGACGAACTTTTATATTCCGGTGTTAAGGGGGCTGTGCACCTTCAGGTACAGCCTCCGTAAAACTGCCGTAACTTCTTCATTATTTATTTAATCTATATAAAAGTATACATTTTTTTGTAGGAAAGGGTTCAATGAATCCAACCATGATCATGAAATTGACCATTTTGGAAACAATTATAAAAAACACGTTTTTTGACCCATTTTAGGTTCTGCAAAGATAACTCAAAATATATTTTTTCATACTAGTTTTATTATATTCCTCATACAATTCCCTAGGAATCGTTTTTGTTGTTGAAAATCGTTATTATTTTTTGAATTAGAGACCAAAAAGTGCCAACAAATGTGATTTTTTACCAAAAATGGTAATTTCCACGATTTTGGAGGTAACAAATCACGTTTTTTAGCACTGTTTGGTCTCTAATTCAAAAAATAATAAAGATTTTCAAAAAAACAAAAGAACAAAACCGATTCCTATGGAATTGTATGGGGAATATAATAAAACTAGTATGACAACATTTGACACAATATATTTTGAGTTATCTTTGCAGAACCTAAAATGGGTCAAAAAACGTGTTTTTTATAATCTTTTCCAAAATGGTCAATTTCATAATCATGGTTGGATTTATTGAACCCTTTCCTGCAAACAAATGTATACTTTTATATAGATTAAATGAATAATGAAGAAGTTACGGCAGTTTTACGGAGGCTATACCGAATGTGCACAGCCCCCTTAAAGGAATACCGTTCTATTCATTAAATCATGCATTATATGGTAGAAAATAATTATCTAATGTGTATTGACCATTTTTATTGAACACAGAACTATAATGTTCAAGTAAACGAATTTAAACTGCACATCCCCAACCTGTGAGTATTTGTAATTCGCGCCCGGTTGTCTGTGTCGAAAGTGCTGTTGGGATTTTCGTGACGATGACATCACAATATTGTGATGTCATCGTCACTAAAACCGCCTCATCAGCAACAGGTCGCTGCACTTATCAAACTGTATTATACATTTCACGGACATAAATTATGCTAATGAGCTAATTCATGAAGGGCGCCGCTCATTAAATGACGTCACTCGCATCATCGGGTTTTCCCGATGATTGAAATCCGTTGATTGAAATTCTAGGTCGAGTAAAATGATGTGCTTATTTGTTGTCTGTGAGCTTTTGTGAATTTTTTCCCGTATTGGAGTATTTTTTTATTGAAAATAGACAGTTCAAATTAAACGTTGGTTCCAAGTTCAACAGACAGCACATGTATTTAAGGTGACAGCAACTACAATATGCAGGCAACATTTGAGAAAAAACGATGCCCGGCTTTGAAAGGGAGTGTACAGGGAAGTGTACGGGTGAATATGACAAACCAAAACAGCCTAGTAAATAATCACCTCCGTGGCGCAATTGGTTAGCGCGTTCGGCTGTTAACCGAAAGGTTGGTGGTTCGAGTCCAGCCGGGGGCGTTGTTTCTTTTTGCATTTAATGCAGATCGACAAATCACAGTAAAAATATAATATTGACAAAATCACAGACCACTTACACAAAAATCGCATCTGCGCATGCTTCTGTCGTAATCGAAATCCAACACACAAGCAATGGGCGAGTTTTATAAGTGCGCTGGACGGTGTCACGCATGAGTTCAATGCATAAATCGATAATTATATATCAATACATGAAACAGAGATGCGGACATCTCGTAACTGTTTCGTCATAGCTTTGGTCAATATGGCGACGTCTATACATGTGAGTGTTTTTCTTTCTAAAGCCGATTTTGTCTTTACGCGGTAACCTACAGAAGTGGTCTGTATAATAATAATGCTACAAAATTAGAAGATTCATAGAATAATTCCAAAATTGAACTTACTGTTCCAGACAGTTTCGACGTCCGATCGGATGTCTTTCTCAATGGTGTATGACGACCGTTGATCCAGTGTTACCAGAAGTAGTTTTTCTGATGACGTCACGAGATGTGTTAGATGAAGTCTTCGATCGCAGATCACGCTGCTACGGAAAACCATCTAATAAAATGGAACGACACAAACATTCTCGCGAGAGACAACACTAGAAACACCAGATGGATTAGAGAATCCATTTGGATCCGTCGCAAATCCCATCTAGACATGAAACAGCACCTCATGAACAGCGACGAGGGGGCCTACCAACTTAGTCACCTGTATGATCAATTGATCCAGAAAACGTCATCTAACACATCTCGTGACGTCATCAGAAAAACTACTTCTGGTAACACTGGATCAACGGTCGTCATACACCATTGAGAAAGACATCCGATCGGACGTCGAAACTGTCTGGAACAGTAAGTTCAATTTTGGAATTATTCTATGAATCTTCTAATTAAGTTTCCTTGGATTCCTGATGAACCTATTCTCTCAATAATGCTACATATCTGAGCGCTAAAGTTCCATGGTACGGTTTTCCTTTAAGGAACGAACTTACAACTCCCCAAAAAACAGCGCTGGGAAAACTCGCTCTAGCGTCGGTGACATTATAAAAAATAGAGTTTTTACTGCTGAATATGATACGATATTAACGCATGATTATATCGTCAGTATAGTAAATTCACTGTTCCCTGAGAGCTTGAAGGTTGTCGGAGACAAAGTGAAAAAAGGGTCCCAAAAGTGTTAAAATCATTATACCATTGGTTAAATAATTCGCACAACTAAAACATATTTGAATAGAAAAGGCTTGTAGAATTATTTCGATACCAAACTGTACCATAACAGCTCTCTGTGTTTCAAATGAACAGACGAACGTCTTCCGAACTGTTAACTACACTTTCATTTCAAACGAGTAATATAAGGAGCTTTAAAGGGGCACTGAGAGATACGTATGGAAGTGTGCCCTTAATTTGGCTGGAAATCAGTTTGCACCTTCATAATTCTTAGGCATATACTATTAACTACCATCTGAAACCGTTTACCTTAATTCGTCGTCTATCATGTAATTTTGTAGATGTAGATCACATCGAAATTATAAGCACCCCTCAACACATAACTTGCTTTAACCAAATTACAATCTAGCGCGATTACTCAACCATTTCCCTATACAAATCAGGGTTCCTATACGTACCTTATCGATTGAAACAACTCTTTTATTCCAAATTTCATTATTCTCGGCAATCTCTCAATGCCCCTTTAATGAAGTGAATGGAGCACGAGAGGTAGTGAATGGAGCGAGAGAGGTAATTACGAGAAGAAGAAAAATTCATACTGAAATAATATAATAATTAATAAATTCATCGATATCTTGTGAACAATAATAAAGACATCAATTGACATACATAATCTAGAGTTAACATTTTATATGAAATGTCCTTGTAAACGGTAGACAGTCTTTTTAGCGATCCTTATGAGAGCACGTGTGGTCTAGTGGATAGCATGCCGGTCTCACGATGCAAAGATTGTGAGTTCGAGCCCCGCTACAGCCAACTTGTTTGTATCCTTGGCAAGGTACTTATTCTCAATTGCTTCGTCGACCCAAGCGACATTGGGGAGCTGTAAGGGAATATTACAATAGAAGTGCTGATACTGTGTGCGCCGTCGGTAGCCTGGTAAATGAAGCGAAATGATTCTGACGATTTCCTAATGGCAGCAAAAAACAGTGGTTCGGAAGTCACGTATAAATGGTGGTCCCGTGCATCGGAAGAGCAATACCCGAGCACGTTAAAAGGTTACAGACTCTTTCGTAAAGAGTAGGGGATCATCCCGGTCTGTATCTGTTCACACATCTAACGGACCCCAATGGAAATAAGCTCATTACAAGTCGACTACAAGGCTTTTTATCCAGTTCAGATTCTGTTTGGTTTTACCATGATTTGTCAGGCCAGACACGCAGACTTATTGGCTCAATTATAGCCTACACGCGACAATACCCAGGAGTGTTTATACATGTTTGTGTCCTTGTACTGGCATGACTGTTTGCGGTCAATGCAAAGCCAGTGTTTTAAAAATTACAATATACTAGTACACTACTAGCAATTTAACGTTTAGAACATTTAGCCTGCTACAAATTGAGAGAAGACACTGGGTACCCATTAAACTAATGTGTTATCTTTTTAGTAGGTTTATACAATTAAAGAACATTTCTTAAAGTCTGTTTAAAACAAAACTGAGATATCTGGAGACATTGATGTAAAGGGCAAAACATTTATAATAATATTTCAGTGATTTCAGTTTTTCTCTTTGATATTTTGAAGTTAATTTTAGAGTGAACTTGAGAGTGAAAATTATTCCAAAGTTAAAATGAATTGAATAAAACTGTGGGGTGGGCCTATGGTAAGTTGGTGCTATGACGTTGAGAATGTTTAGAGACATTTGGTGGTTGCCATTCAGAATACAAAAGTCGTGGTGTTAAATCAAGCATAAAATGCCATCAAAAATATCTTATTTTTAAAGATGAATGGATCAATTGTTTTATTTTAAAGTTACTTGAATATTTAGGATTGAACTTGAGAGTGAAAAATTATCCCCTTCTGTTCCAAACTTTCGAGGTAAAATATTGACATTATGCAAAAGTGCAACGCTCACTTAGAAACCGCACCACTTTAATACCACTAAATGCATTCTTGAAACATAATTTGTATCCCTCCAATTTCCCGCACCCTTTGAAAATGTTTCAATTATACACATCCACAACATCGCTCTAATTTATCCAAACTCTTGAGATAAGATATTTTGACATAGGCGAAATTACAACGCACACTTATAGTACCCCCACCCCTTTGTGATAGTTTAAACATAACTTATATCGTTTTCTTTTTCCAAACCCTTTAAAAATTACACATCCCCAACATCACTCTCGTTTCTCTAAACTCTTTAGACGAAATGTTTTGACATAGGCGAAAGTGTTAATACACGTAGTAATAATAATACTAATAATAATGATAATAATAAAAACGTATAGCGCATATAACACATATCTTATAGGCACTTTACAAACCATACAGAAACATCGAAATACTACCCATGCACATCGCTCCCCTTTTCCAAACTCTTGATATGAAATATTTTGACAAAGGCGAGAGTGCAATCTGGTACCCGTACCCCCTTTGAAAATACATAATTTAAACATAACTTGTATTGCTCTCCTTTCCCGCACCCTTTAGAAATGTTTCAATTACACATCCCAGACATAGGCGAATGTGTAACACATGTAGGCCTACACACTTACTATCCGCATCCCTTTGAATATGCATGATTTAAACATGTTTTATACCGCTCCCCTTTCCCGCACCCCTTTGAAAATGATTTGATTACACATCCCCAGCATCGCTTCTCTTTCTCCCTTTCTGTGGTTTTTGACATAAACCAGCATTGCGTAACGCATTCTTATGACCCGCACCCCTTTGAAAATGTTTAAATTACACATTATTCAACATCCCTATTCTTTTTCCCAACACTTGAGACATGATGTTTTGAAATAGGCGAGAGTGTAACACACACTTAACAGGGAAAATAGCGCCATAACATGATAACAGTACTCGCACCCCTTTGCAAATGCGTGATTTAAACATAATCTATGTCGCTCCCCTTTGAAAATGTTTCAATTACACATTCCCAGCATCGCTTCTCTTTCGCAAACTTTTGAGATGTGATTTGTTAACATAAATCAGCAATGTGCAACGCATTCTTATCACCCGCACCCCTTTGAAAATGTTTAAATTACACATCATTCAACATCCCTATTCTTTCTCCCAACTCTTGAGACACGATATTTTGAAATAGGCGAGAGTGCAACGCACACTAAATGGGAAAATAGCGCCATAACAGTACTCGCACCCCTTTGAAAATGCCTGATTTTAACATAATCCATGTCGCTCGCCTTTCCCGCACCCCTTTGAATTTTTTCAATTACACATTCCCAGCATCGCTTCTCTTTCTCCCAACTTTTGAGATGTGGTTTTTGACATAAACCAGCAATGCGTAACGCATTCTTATGACCCGCACCCTTTGAAAATGTTAAAATTACACATCATCCAACATCCCTATTCTTTCTCCCAACACTTGAGACATGATGTTTTGAAATAGGCGAGATAGTAACACACACTTAACAGGGATAATAGCGCCATAACAGTACTCGCACCCCTTTGAAAATGCGTGATTTAAACATAATCTATGTCTCTCCCCTTTCCCGCACCCCTTTGAAAATGTTTCAATTACACATTCCCAGCATCGCTTCTCTTTCGCAAACTTTTGAGATGTGGTTTTTGACATAATCCAGCAATGCGTAACGCATTCTTATCACCCGCACCCCTTTGAAAATGTTAAAATTACACATCATTTAACATCCCTATTCTTTCTCCCAGCTCTTGCAACGCACACTATAATGGGAAAATAGCGCCATAACAGTACTCGCACCCCTTTGAAAATGCCTGATTTAAACATAATCTATGCCGCTCGCCTTTCCAGCACCCCTTTGATTTTGTTCAATTACACATCCCCAGCATCGCTTCTCTTTCTCCCAACTTTTGAGATGTGGTTTTTGACATAATCCAGCAATGCGTAACGCATTCTTATCACCCGCACCCCTTTGACAATGTTTAATTACACATCATCCAACATCCCTATTCTTTCTCCCAACACTTGAGACATGATGTTTTGAAATAGGCGAGAGTGTAACACACACAGGGAAATAGCGCCATAGCAGTACTCGCACCCCTTTGAAAATGCATGATTTAAACATAGTCTATGTGGCTCCCCTTTCCCGCACCCCTTTGGAAACGTTTCAATTACACATTCCCAGCATCGCTTCTCTTTCGCAAACTTTTGAGGTGTGGTTTTTGACATAAACCAGCAATGCGCAACGCATTCTCATCACCCGCACCCCTTTGACAATGTTTAATTACACATCATCCAACATTCCTATTCTTTCTCCCAACACTTGAGACATGAGGTTTTGAAATATGCGAGAGTGTAACACACACTTAACAGGGATAATAGCGCCATAACAGTACTCGCACCCCTTTGAAAATGCGTGATTTAAACATAATCTATGTCTCTCCCCTTTCCCGCACCCCTTTGAAAATGTTTCAAGTACACATTCCCAGCATCGCTTCTCTTTCGCAAACTTTTGAGATGTGGTTTTTGACATAATCCAGCAATGCGTAACGCATTCTTATCACCCGCACCCCTTTGTAAATGTTTAAATTACACATCATTCAACATCCCTATTCTTTCTCCCAACTCTTGAGATATGATATTTTGAAATAGGCGAGAGTGCAACGCACACTAAATGGGAAGATAGCGCCATAACAGTACTCGCACCCCTTTGAAAATGCCTGATTTAAACATAATCTATGTCGCTCGCCTTTCCCGCAGCCCTTTGACTTTTTTCAATTACACATTCCCAGCATCGCTTCTCTTTCGCAAACTTTTGAGATGTGGTTTTTGACATAATCCAGCAATGCGTAACGCATTCTTATCACCCGCACCCCTTTGTAAATGTTTAAATTACACATCATTCAACATCCCTATTCTTTCTCCCAACTCTTGAGATATGATATTTTGAAATAGGCGAGAGTGCAACGCACACTAAATGGGAAGATAGCGCCATAACAGTACTCGCACCCCTTTGAAAATGCCTGATTTAAACATAATCTATGTCGCTCGCCTTTCCCGCAGCCCTTTGACTTTTTTCAATTACACATTCCCAGCATCGCTTCTCTTTCGCAAACTTTTGAGATGTGGTTTTTGACATAAACCAGCAATGCGCAACGCATTCTCATCACCCGCACCCCTTTGACAATGTTTAAATTACACATCATCCAACATCCCTATTCTTTCTCCCAACACTTGAGACATGATGTTTTGCCAATAGGCGAGAGTGTAACACACACTTAACAGGGATAATAGCGCCATAACAGTACTCGCACCCCTTTGAAAATGCGTGATTTAAACATAATCTATGTCTCTCCCCTTTCCCGCACCCCTTTGAAAATGTTTCAATTACACATTCCCAGCATCGCTTCTCTTTCGCAAACTTTTGAGATGTGATTCATTGACATAAATCAGCAATGTGCAACGCATTCTTATCACCCGCACCCCTTTGAAAATGTTTAAATTACACATCATTCAACATCCCTATTCTTTCTCCCAACTCTTGAGATATGATATTTTGAAATAGGCGAGAGTACAACGCACACTAAATGGGAAAATAGCGCCATAACAGTACTCGCACCCCTTTGAAAATGCCTGATTTAAACATGTCGCTCCCCTTTCCCGCAACCCTTTGAAAATGTTTCAATTACACATTTCCAGCATCGCTTAGGCTTTTGCAAACTTTTGAGATTTTGTGACATACACCAGCAATGTGCAACGCATTCTTATCACCCGCACCCCTTTGAAAATGTTTAAATTACACACCATTCAACATCCCTATTGTTCTCCCAACTCTTGAGACATGACATTGTGAAATAGGCGAGAGTGCAACGCACACTAAATGGGAAAATAGCGCCATAACCATAATAACAGTATACTCGCACCCTTTGAAACTGCGTGATTTAAACATAATATATGTCGCTCCCCTTTCCCGCACCCCTTTGAAAATATTTTAATTACACATTCCCAGCATCGCTTCTCTTTCGCAAACTTTTGAGGTGTGATTTTTTGACATAAACCAGCAATGTGCAACGCATTCTTATATACATTATATAAAAGATATGCATTTAAAAAGTGATAAAAACCACTAAAAGAATAATATATATGTACAATAATTATGTAAAAAATAAGGCTGAATTATTCAACAGGGAACAGATGAGTTTTTAAAAGCTTTTTAAAATGTTTCACATTTGGGGCGGTACGCACAGAACTGAGTAGGTCATTCCACATTCTTGGTCCTAAAGCTGAAAATGATTTATCCCCAAATAATGGCAAGACGTAGGATCCTGAGATGACCTAAGCCCTTGACGGCCTGAGTTATAAATGTTTAGTAAAGCCTGTAAATAAATTGTTGACGAACCATTCATACAATTGTACACATGCACCAAGATCTTGAATTCAATCCTCTGCTGGATAGGCAACCAATGCAATTCACGGAGCAATGGTTTCGCGCTATAGTTCGTCTGCCGACATGGTAAACAAGACGGCGCAGCGCGATTTTGCAGTCTCTCTATGGTAAACGCTTAGTCTCGGTCGCAGACAAACCGCCAAGCTTTAAGTTACCATAGTCGAACCGGAAAAGAATTAAAGATCTCACTCCCCGTGCACAAGTAGATTTATCAATAAAACGACGGATTCTCCACAAGTCTCTCAAATGAGAATTAATATAGTTCTACATAATGTTCTAACATGATCTTTCATTGAAAGATAAACAAATATTTGAAACTCTCTACTGTTAGATCTGTATATGAAATTGATAACGGTTCCTTCTTTCCTATTCATGATATTCATTTACCTTGTGTATCAAGCATTCGATTCCCCTTGTGCTTATTATCATAGATGGTAAATAGAAATGTTCTTGTAGCAAAGTTGCGGGATTTACCCATTACGTAATTATATGTGAAATGGGCCGATCACCTTATAATAAAACTCTCCCTTTGAGTAAGCTTGAACATGAACCTGATCCTTATGCTAATGTTAAAAAACCCGTAACATAACAACGTGTTTTAACACTTAAAAACATCTTGAATTGTTTCATTCCGGTGGGTGTTAGAGGGACGACGGGTTGATGGAGCAGATTTGTGAGAGGTTTTTTTTCTTCTTCTTTTCAATCTTGATCCCATGGAATCACAGATCTGTGATGGAATAGGCCTATATTAGCTAATAATAAAGTATACATCGGGGAGATTTGTGTCCACTCGCATTTAGTAATTTCTTTTTCTTAAACATCTACCCCTACCCCACAACTCAAGTTATGGTACGTATGATGGTTTGGAGGTAAATTTACTAAAGTTTAATACTGTAAAAGTGAACATTTTCGCGTGTATAATTTTTCGCGATTATTTGTACACTTTGAACAATTTACGAATTTGAGCTTTTGCCCTTTGAACCCCACCACCCCACCCCACCCCCACCACCACCACCCCCTGACAAGTGACTCTCGCTACGCTTCTGCACTCCAATCTAGAAATTTCTTTTTCCTTAAACTTCTACCTCTACTCTGGATCTTAAGTTATGGTTTGAAGGTAAATTTACCCAAGTTTAATACTGTAACAGTGAACATTTTTGCGTGTATACATTTTTCGCGCTTTGCACATTTTGAACAATTTCGTTTTATTTTATTGCGATTTTGAGCTTCCTTACATAGACCTACATACACAATGAATATATTTGTGCGCCTTTATTTGCGTGTTTGCTGATTTTTAGCACGAAAAGCGCAAAAATAAATGTAGCGCGAAAAAGAACACGTTTACACTTTCTGGAATCACAACAAAAACCATGAATAAACACATAACACTGCTCGCCAGAGCTATGTAGCGCAGTAGTCTGTGGTCACTATGCATAGTATACACTCTATCAAGGACATTTTGAGTAAACTGTCAAACATGATTATATTAATACAGATCGGGTGGCAGGGGCATACAAAACCAGCAGCGAAAAGAGTTAAATCTTAAATACTTAATTGGGCTCATGGTGACTTTCATTTGTGAACCGGTGTGGCGATCCACAGAATCAACGGATGAGAATCAGACACATTTGCTTGTGGACAACTCCTAATGTAATAAGCTTATTGGATTATCCAGGGTCGTAGGACTCAAATTATATCAAATCAAATCAAATCAAAATCAAATCATCCTTTCGCATGTTACCTATACTATAGTCTATCCATCTGAGACCGATCTTCCAACCACGTGACTCAGCCGTTCCATTGACTGGGAGAGGAGGCTATTTTCTGACAAAAATATCGATGGAATCAGTAGAGTGAAAAACGGCCATAATAAAAAATAAATATGTTACCCACCTACTTTTATCATTTCATCATAACCCAAGTTGTGCCATGAGAGTCAGTTTAATTGACGTTGCAAAGACAGGTAACTTTCCGTTCCCAATTTCTCCATTTCAAAAAATGCTTTCAATCTGAGTGGCAAGCACTGGCTGCATCTCATCTGTAATGGTCTTATTTGGTGCCATTTTAAGCTCTACTGTACTACAGGCCTCTATGAACAGGTACATGTAGAGTGATAGACCCCGATGAAGACAATCTTTTATTTTACAAGTCAGAAAATAAACTTTATTTAGTTTGTCAACGTTCAAATTGTATAATATTTGTTTGAAAATAAAAATCGTACCTTTCAATATTGATACCATATCATTGTAAGCGTATTTGTTTCTTTCTATACTTAACAATGAAATTTGATTGATTCGGACATGCAGACAGAAATACATGTATAGGGATACGGAGTCTCATATCATTTTACAACCATTTTATCTTACTATAGGCCCGGCCAACCTGAAAAATAAACATTATTTACTGTTGGAAACATTACAAGATAGCAAATAAAAATTAAATGTGGCCTCCTACATTATGCTAAATGTTAAAAGTCCATCACTTTCGATCTTTTTCAGCTTTGTGATTCTATTCATATGCCGAAATCACAGGTGACGATTATGCTAAATGTTAAAAGTCCATCACTTTCGATCTTTTCAGCTTTGTGATTCTATTCATAGGCCGAAATCACAGGTGACGATTTCAAAGCCTTTTGATTTCAGATAATGCGCAAATGGTTCGATATTTGTCTCTCTTTGAATGGTACACTAGACGTAGCTGCTATGTGCATGCGTGTAACGAGAATAATATGCATTGGAACAGTGTTGTGTGTGTTTGCATAAGGCAGCTTAATTGTTTCAATTCACATTATAGATGAGGTTCGACCGGAGGTTGGAATCAAATGGGATCCTTCGACAACTAGCAAATATACGTCAGAAGACAGCACATCTTATTTTTGCTCATCTCCCCTGCCCATCCGAGCACCAAAGATCGCTCTTCGATGAATTCACTATAGCAGGTCTGACACGGCATAATTGCTATTCACTATCGAAATATATTTTTTACATATCGATGTAATGTTTTTCAAGGCCAAGGGTTTACGAAAAAGGGAGTTTTTTCATGTTTGAGGACAATCGGGCAACCTTTGAAATTTGACCCCAGATGACCATTGACCTTGGAAGACTTGAATGTGTTCGCTTGACTTTGGTATTCCACAAGGCTCGGTGGTCGGGCCATTATTCTTTTCCATGTATACGTATGAGATTGGTTGTATCATCCGCAAACACAACATCAGCTATCATATTTACGCCGACGATATTCAGCTTTATTTGCCTTTTGACCCTAAATTGGACAATGATGGTACGCGTGCAATGGAAAAATTGTCGTTATGTATAAAAGACATTAGTATGTGGATGACCGAGAATAAGCTGAAACTCAATAATGAAAAATCTGAATTCTTTGTAGCTGCATCTCCATGGCATGCAAAGATAATTGGTGAGCTCTCCTTGAAAATTGGAGATGACGTTATCCAGCAGTCAGCTAAAATCAGGAACCTTGGTGTTATCTTTGATACTGCTTTGTCTATGACTGATCATGTAAAATCCATTGTCAAAACTGTGAACTTCCAGTTAAGGTGTATATATAGAATCCGTCGTTTCATAACTACCGTAAGCTGCCATCACCTTGTTCGGGCACTCATCCTATCCCGCTTGGACTACGCTAATTCTCTCATGCTCGGTATATCAGCCAAGGATCGTAACAAGCTACAGAAACTTCAAAACAGGGCAGCCAGAATTGTGTTCCGGGCTAAAAGACTTCACCCATCTGCACCCCTGTTGAGAATTCTCCACTGGTTACCAGTAAAACAGAGAATAATATTTAAGGTGCTGCTATACGTATACAAAGGAGTACATGGACTTGCTCCCCCTTACATCACCAACCTACTTGTACCATATCTACCTGGAAGGCCTAATCTACGTTCTGGTGATGACAAGCTACGTCTCCA
The DNA here is from genome assembly GCA_035610835.1 of Ophiura sarsii. NCBI lineage: Eukaryota > Metazoa > Echinodermata > Ophiuroidea > Amphilepidida > Ophiuridae > Ophiura > Ophiura sarsii. Next base: position 63,436,571 of record CM069449.1, read on the forward strand.
CACTCCTCGCACTATCAAAAGATATGGGGACATGTCTTTCCATGCTGATGCCCCACGACTCTGGAACTCTCTGCCCTCTGATATTCGCAATAGCATCTCCGTCATGATTTTCAGGAAGCGCCTAAAGACTTACTTGTTTCCACCTGCGTAGATCCACCGCCTCTTATTGCCTCATCCTGCAGTCATGCCTTTTTAACATTCAACCTGTTGTGCAATTCTGTCAATATTAGTGTTTTACCACTGTATATTATTATGTTTTAGTCCTATTTTATGCTTGGTGCTGAGTGTATGCTTGCTGGGTATGTGGGTACGGGTGTGAGGTATGTGTAGGGTGTGTAGCCATATGATTGGTGTGCTGGGGCGTGTGGTGGGTGTGGGTGCGAGTGGTGTGTGGGGGTGTGTACGCGTATCATCTATTTTATTGTATTCTTACTACATACTGCCATTTTCAATGTCCAATTTTTTCTATTGTTGTGTTTTATATTTTGTACATTACTTGGTACTTTTTATCGTGTGTGTATTTTTATCTCTGTACAGCGCTTTGGTCTTTTTTAGAAAAGGCGCTATATAAATGCTGTTTAATAATAATAATAATAATTTAATAATGTGTTACCAAGGCTTACAACTATAGAGATTAATCATCGGGCCTCTCAATATCGCGTTATACCCAAACTTGTTTCACGCATTTTCCCCTTGGCCTTGAAAAACATTACATCGATTACGTCACAAACTCAAATGTGGCCCTTTTATTGCATAACATTTTGCTGGACAGCTTACGCAAACAAATGATCTTTAATATCACACCATGGTGGCAAAATTCGAGGCCACATTTGCACTTTTCAACAAGTGGTGTGGTGCTTTTTTCAATGTGTATAGTACATAAAGCAGCGGCACCAATGCGCTTTACAAACAAATGATGAAGATCTCAACAACTTATACACGAACATTAAAACACATGAATAAAAGATCACAAATATGTACAATGCAAAGAACACCTCTCAAAATACATGTACAAACAAAATTGTTACGACAGCCATCGGAGAAAAATACAATCAGCTGCTTATTGATTTAAACATTGCGTTGAAAAGTCAATACATAAAACATCAATTATGATAAGTTATAAGCAATTTTAAAAAGATGCGTCTTCAAGCAAGATTTGAACTGAGTTGTTGATTGTGGAGTTCGGAGTTGTTGAGGAAGGGAATTCCACAGCTTTGGCACAGTCACCGCGAAACGTCTACATCCTAAGTTACTGTTTTGCTATGAGTTGCTTGAAGCAGATGTAGAGATGATGATCTTAGAGTCCGGCTCGGTTTGTAATCTGTAATGAGTTCAGAAATGTATGTGGGTGCCTGACCGGTCAGGGCTTTAAAAGTCAAGTAAAAGCTTAAAAACAATCTTCTCGCGAATTGCCAGCCAGTCTAGATTGCACATAACTGGAGAGATTTGGTCGCGTTTCCTACTTGGAGAGATGACCCTTGCCGCCATATTCTGAATGCGCTGAAGTTTATTAATTAGGTTCCTGAGTTCTGTAACACAAATCAATATATTTATTTGACTTTTTAAACAAGTATTTGCAGCGCCAGCCGTCATGAGTGGTGAATTGGTATCACTAATGTAATAGGATTGTCTGCCATGTGACCGTACCCATTGCTATATAGAGATACAGGATTCCACACCACTACATAAATCCCCTATATATATCTACTGTGTAAAATGGACCCTAATTAAACGCCATTTTCTTGCATATAAGCAATTGGTTGCTTCAACTTTACATTTTGAATGAAGATCATGGTCTTGGCTTTCCTGCAAAAAAATAAAATGGTCAAGGCCAAATGGTCGAGATATGCATCGTCAAAGATACGCATGCTTGAAGAGCGACTAGGCCAAGCCTAGGTCTAAGCAATTCTAATCAATTATTGAAGTCTCTAAAATGACTCAACAAATCATACAAGATAGGTCAAAAGGAGAACATTTGCATTGGTATCGTTTGGTAATCTCCATTCAATGATCATTCGGAATTTCAGCCAAAGAAACAACTAATGAAGAATTTTTCTTATAGTTCACTTAGAGGAGTGTCATCCACCAAATTCAACAAGCCTTTCGTGGGCTGCTCCATTATGTATTTAGTTGTAGAAGTAATCCTATGAGTAATACATTTGAGATAAAGCGGTACGATAACACCAGCTGGTAAGGAACTTATCATGCGCTTTCATGAAAATCTGTATTCCTTTAAATGTTGTGACAATGTGTGACATATCAACATGATCAACGAATGTTAAGATCCAATTTGAACCAAAGTTTGCTTTGAAACCAAAATGTTAGAAAACTTGAACTGGTCTACAGGGTGAGTCAGAATTATCCAACGTTATTATATAAGTTTCTGTTCAAAGTTTGACCATGTCAAACTATCCTGCGAATGTATTCTTGTCCAATTGACCTATATGTCCAAAGTTTTCCGATCTCCATTTGAAATGGTCTGTTAACCCCTCTGAAAAGCCATATTTATTAATGATATTCCTTGAGTAGAGCGCAGGGAAATGATGTACATGTTCAATGCTCAAGTCAAACTAGGAACTTGAATCACTACTTTTCACACTGATGTCTGTAAACTTAATCTTCCAGTTATTAGCGCTCAATAAATCGCGTACCAGGCCAAACCTTTGTTCGTACATGCCCATACAAGTTCCTTGACTGTGTATTGTTCCGCATGACGTCACCACGACTAACCCGTGTGGCTCGGTTATCACTTTGGTGCCATCTTCCTCAATGTTCGGGTTAAAAAGCAGAGCTTCTGCTTGGACCAGGTTGCGAAATTTGTCCGCAACAAGCTCGGAACCAACAAACCACTCCATTCTGTTGTGTTGCGATTGAATACTCAATTTGCAATCATCAAAGAAGTGACTCGGTCCCCATTGGATGTCGGCTCCGTTTGAAATGAACTGTGGGTTGAGCGCATTCAACTGTTGGTAGAACCATCTTACAAATTCTTTAGCTAATTGCTGAGCTACATTGGATGTTGGTTTTTCTACAGTTGTGTTATGTTGATGATTTCTGTCTATGAACACGCCTGCTCCTCCAGCTTGAGGGGCTATAATCAAGGATTGCGTTATATGAAGTGATACTCGCTGTGGTACTCGCTGTGGTTCGTGTTGTGGAAAATGCTGTTGAATTTGCCGTGGTAAATGCCTTGGTTGATAAAGTGGTTGAAGTTGAACATCATCATCTTCATATCTGTCCTGTAAAAGTGATTAATAACAAGCATTTATAAACAATAAATTCACTGTGAACAAATGATAATGATTACATTATCATGATATAATGAGTTATTTCTAACAGGCTTCACATTCTACCAAATACACTGTGAAAACATTGGCACTATTCCATAACAGTATGCATGGTATGTAACTCTGCACAATATGACTGGTCATGCAGTGAGACATCGTGAAATGATGCAACACTTTCATTAAATTCTGATTCAAGTTTGAGGCTCTCCTCGCAAATGGTGGATCCGTGCAAAGCAAGAATAGCCGCTTACGTTGACAGTTCGCAAGCAGTTAACGAACTAGGCCTTAATATCCATAAACAGAAATACCGTGACAACTAACTCCTATTAGCTACCTGGTTAACGCTATTTCTCCAATGGGCTAGTACTGTCCTGATCAGCTGGTTTTTGTCTGCATTGGGTAAGACTCGCACCCGGTGTCTAACCAGATACTGGAAGATGGCATCACGCTTAAGCTTCTTTCGTTTCAGTAGTTCCGCCGCATCCTCGGTGTATGTCAGGATTGCGTTGATAGATTCTGATAAGACATTTGAAAGACAGAATGTGTTAATGCGGTTTGGTTTTGATTATTGATAAACTTCTGATGCTGATTGTCAGATTGTGGGTCCTGGTAGCTCCTGGTTGTCTTTCAAGTGTGATCACAGTTTGTCATACATTGTGTCTTTTTATAACAACTACATTTAGTAGATAGGTGCTCTAATATTAATATCCATGCAGAACTAACGTGAATCTTAAGGGGGTAGAATAAATCACTGGTGAAAAGAAACAATATTATACCCAGATGTAGGAAAATGAGCATATCCCGGGGAAGAAATTCAAATATCTTACCATTTTAGTACCTATTATTATGTACATCACAGCAGCTAAAAATAGTCCCCTGGAAGAAGCTTCATAAATACCCAATTTTCCCTGCTCCATACCTCTTTTGTTTTGTGATGTAACCTTTTTGTTAGTGACCGTGTCTTTAAGACCCATAAGGTCAGCTTCATCAAAGGTCTGTAGGATCTCTCTGAATCCCTCTTTTTCAGTATGTGTCAGCATGCTGATAGGTGATAGTTAAGCCACGGGTAAGAGACTACACATAGTTTAGGTATTTGACAGATTTGAAGTAGAATGTTGTCTTCATTTGAATTTGCACCAAATGTATCTATCTGTAAACGAGCAAAAGAAAGAGAGAAAGTTATACTTTGTAGTTTATAGTCAGGGCCACTAACCACTATGTACTTTGCAGTAGATTCGTTGGATTTTTGTTTACACATTTTTAAAAATCCATTATAGCAGCAATTTTGGAATTTCAAAATAGCCGCCAATCTTCATCTCATTAAATGACGTATAGCAATCAAAATGTATGGTGAAAACCGTGAAAATATAATTTTAATAGTGGGATGTATGTATTAGACCACTAGACACTCATATCCAGAACTTTTGCTTTATTAACACACCGAAAACCAAGATGGCCGCCAAAATGGCCGCCAAATGGTAAAATTCCATAAAATGGCATATATGAACTAAGGGAAGACATCAAAACTCGACCGCCCGGTTACGTTCGGTTCCGCCCGGTTCTTTCAGGTCAACTGTTTTACTGGTATATGAATATTCACGCATGCAACATTAAACAACCGCCGGTTGACTTAATGCCGTAACCGGACCAATTTACACTATCAATCTGTTACTTTGCGGTCATAATAGCGCACCCTTGGACTTTCGGTATTGATTTTAAAAAGTTTATTGAGCTATAAACAGATTGAAAAAAGCCACCCCCAGCGAAAATCAATAGCTGTATTGTACTGGTTGTCAACTGAGACTTGAGAGCCCATTACTTCAAGATGTTTTTGCTCACGCGTGTGACGAGGCACTATCAACCGGTCGTGTTTACCAGAGTGTAACTATTTGACCTAATTATGTGTGTATATTATAACAGACGACACGTTTTGTGAGAACCGGGCGGAACCGGCCGTAACCGGCGGCTGCCTGGCGGTCGAGTTTTGACGTGATCCCTAACATGTATGTTCAGAGTATAGCTTTAACCATGGGATGTACGAATTAGACCACTAGAAACTAGTTTCTAATATTCTTGTTTTGTTAACATACTTTAAAACCAAAATGGCCGCCAAATTGATGGCCAAAATAGTCAAATATGATAAAAATTCAATAGAATAGCATAATATCAACTGAAATGTATGATGAAAATATGATTTTAACGATGGGATGTATGTATGTATGTGTATTGTTGCTTTGTTGACATAGTTAAAAACCCAAAATGGCTGCCAAAATGGCCCAAAAAGGGTCTCAAAATGGCTGCAAAAATTGTTAAATTTAATTAAATGGGATAATATCCACCAAAATGTATGATAAAAATATAGTTTAATGATTGGATGTATGTATTAGACCACTAACTCATATCTGAGTGTTTTTGCTTTGTTAACATACTTAAAAATCCAAAATGGTTTAAATATGTTAACATTTGGCCGCCATTTTAAAAATCCAATATGGCCCCGATTGGAAATTTTAAAAATGTGTAAACATTGGTTTCTGGTATCAGTGGTCTATAAACATTAATTAGATGCAAAAATTAGCAACTCCCCACAAAAATCCAACGAAATTACATAGTGGCCCTGACTATTATGTAAATCTATCACATGTTCCTAATGACACTGAGAGACACAATGGTGCTTGAGTGAAAATATTAGGTAGATTCTTGCCAACCATGTATCATGTAATGATACAAAATGTGTTTTCCATATTTTCTTCAGCTATCTTGGTTTAATAGTCGCCATTCTCCAAAATTGCCCCATTTCAGCCCAGAATGTTCTTTATAGTTGTGATTTAAGTGACTTCACCCATGTTTCGGAGTTCAGGCGTACATTCGAACAATCATTTAGTATGTTGAATCTCTGCAACTACGACCAAAAGCAAAAATGGCTGCCAAATGGCGCCTGAAATCTGGAAAGATACTTATTTGCATCTATTAAGAGTTTCAAGGTGTTTTACTGGCGTATGTTCGTGTAAAATCTTGCAAACCATGTGATTTACACTTGAAATAGCATAACACTTTAACATATTATGGTCTCCATATTACTATTTTCCATTTTGTTATCATGGCGCATATTTGTCAAAATCTTATGATTATTTTCTGCGACTAATGAATCCTCTCTGGGAACGCCGTTCCTGCGTTCCCGCGGATTTCGTAGCCCTGGTCCAGATCTTGGATGAAGTAAAATGCACAAAATGTCACATTCATTTTTCAGATTAAAAGAGTCTACAATTGTCTGAAGGCTCAAGTAATGAACATAGTTTTTGATATATTTTACATGATCATTTTGTTGATGGAAGCAACATTTAAACTAAAGCTGTTTGATATCATTTTGCTTCAACTGACATATTTCATAAAACTTGATACGTATAGCATTTTTTTTAATCGACTCACTCAAAACTAACAACTCTCCAAGAAAATCATGATTTGTTTCATCCAGCGTATATTAGTATTTAAAAATTTAAAACATTCGGTTTCGATTAATTTAATTGGGCTACAGATTAAATTAGTCTACCGCAGGTCGAGCTTTAGCTAAAATGCTCAAACAAGAAAGGCATACACTTTTTTCATCCCGCACAACGTAAAACATATTTAAATAGAGCAGGCTTGTAGAATTATTTCGATACCAAACTGTACCATAACAGCTCTCTGTGTTTCCAATGAACACACGAACGTCTTCCGAACTGTTAACTACACTTTCATTTCAAACGAGTAATATAAGGAGCTTTAAAGGGGGCACTGAGAGATACGTGGAAGTGTGCCCTTAATTTTGCTGGAAATCAGTTTGCACCTTCATAATTCTTAGGCATATACTATTAACTACCATCTGAAACCGTTTACCTTAATTCGTCGTCTATCATGTAATTTTGATGTAGATCACATCGAAATTATCAGCACTCCTCAACACATAACTTGCTTTAACCAAATTACAATCTAGCGCGATTAATCAACCATTTCCCTATACAAATCAGGGTTCTTATATAAGTACCTTATCGATTGAAACAACTCTTTTATTCCAAATTTCATTGTTCTCGGCAACCTCTCAATGCCCCTTTAATGAAGTGAATGGAGCACGAGCGGTAGTGAATGGAGCGAGAGAGGTAATTACGAGAAGAAACAAATTCATACTGAAATAATATAATAATTAATAAATTCATCGATATCTTGTGAACAATAATAAAGACATCAATTGACATACATAATCTAGAGTTAACATTTTATATGAAATGTCCTTGTAAACGGTAGACAGTCTTTTTAGCGATCCTTATGAGAGCACGTGTGGTCTAGTGGATAGCATGCCGGTCTCACGATGCAAAGATTGTGAGTTCGAGCCCCGCTACAGCCAACTTGTTTGTATCCTTGGCAAGGTACTTATTGCTTCGTCGACCCAAGCGACATTGGGGGAGCTGTAAGGGAATATTACAATATAAGTGCTGATACTGTGTGCGCCGTCGGTAGCCTGGTAAATGAAGCGAAATTATTCTCACGATTTCCTAATGGCAGCAAAAACAGTGGTTCGGAAGTCACGTATAAATGGTGGTCCCGTGCATCGGAAGAGCAATACCCGAGCACGTTAAAAGGTTACAGACTCTTTCGTAAAGAGTAGGGGATCATCCCGGTCTGTATCTGTTCACACATCTAACGGACCCCAATGGAAATAAGCTAATAAGCTTATTGGATTATCCAGGGTCGTAGGACTCAAATTATATCAAATCAAATCAAATCAAATCAAAATCAAATCATCCTTTCGCATGTTACCTATACTAGCAGGATGACCGTGCTAGCACGGAGTCCCGCTAGTAGGCCTACGCAGGGCCTATTAGAAAACTTACAAATTGAATCAATGCTTGAGTGTTGACAGCATTTACAACAAAAACAATGCTTTATAGATATGCGTACAGTACAATAGGTCATAAACACTCGACAATTTCCATTATGCAAATGCAGAGATTGGTGGCACACAAGTCTTAGAGCAGGGACTTTTTTCAAGAGCGCCATTCGCTTGATGGCTAATTCATCTATCTCAGTTTATTTTTGAATGACAGTTAAAATATTTTGTTCCTCTTAAGCGATTGTCCTGAACAAAAGTCACCCGAGCAGTAACAGCCGCGCCGGGGATGGGGGGGGGGGGGGGGGGGGGGGGGGGGGGGGGGGGGGGTGGGGGGGGGGGGGGGGGGGGGGTGGGGCACAGTGCCCCCCCCCCTGAAGGTGCTCAGCAGGAAATTCAAACATACCCACCAGGAAAAATAGGTGGAAGGCAAAAGAGGAAAAGAAGGGGGAAAGGGAAAAAAAAGAGAG
>CM069449.1:63445288-63495572 GCA_035610835.1 Ophiura sarsii
GTTTATTCTGGGATAAGAAGCGCCCATTCATATCATTCATGCGCATCGATCCAGGTCTGACACGGCATAATTGCTATTCACTATCGAAATATATTTTTTTACACTCACAAGCACATCCCATTGGCTTTATGTGACGCTCATTTCGATCGGTGTTCAGGACTTGAAAGCGTGATCCGGCTAATATGGTAATAATTTGTTTACATTACACGTAACACTTCGATAGTGAATAGTGGATGGCCAATCGATTATCATCATTCAGTTTAATTGTAGTACGACCTCATTATTAGAGTTAGCGAGCTATTTTTGATCCAGTGTTTTCCACACGTTTATTATGATTTATTTTATAAATAACCTGAACACGCTTTAGTATTGACTGGTTACGACATTCAGACTATGAGCGTGTTTCTACTTGGGAAGAAACCGCTAATAAACGCTAATTTTGCCCAGTAGAAACAGGCAGAACCCGCTAAGAATCGATATTTTTGGTAATCCCAAAAACCTTCCACAAACCAGGTTTGGAACCGGCCAAAATCGGTATAAATCGTCAATAAACCCAATAGAAACAGAAAGGCGATTAATTTGAGCAGTTTGCGCCGTGCACCGTGACACGCTGGGATATACACATTGTGAGGCAATCTTTCTCAGGTGCGGTGGCATTGTTTGGTATTACAAAAGGTCAAATGTCGTGGCCCATCGACTAAGGTCGATAAACTTAGCGGTAACTTTTCGCGAGTAGAAACAGGGGAATTAAAAACTTACCGATTAAATCTGAGCGTTTATTAGCGTTTACTTTTTGTGAGAGGTCAAAACATTTCGCACGGTCCAAAAAAAACCCCGCACAGTGTGGACTTCATGTACAAGTTTGCCTTCTATTTGACTATTTGGGTTACATCAACCCCCTTCCCCCTTTTTCTTTTAGAGGGGGGGGGGGGGGGGGGGGGGGGGGGGGGGGGCGGTGGGGGCACAATGGATTTTTCCATCAGGGGCCTACCCCGAGCTACGTCACTGTGCCTTAATCGTATGTTAAATCTGAGACATAATAATCACTTCATGAGTTTTTCATGTCTTTGCGATGATAATTTGTTTTACTCTAACGATTCCGTTTCAACGTTCGCGCACAATTAACCTAAACATAAATCCAAGCACAGTATGAGCATGAACAGTTTATTGAGAGGCAATTTTGGCTTTATGTGGTGTATGCTAAAGGGATATGGTTTACGGTAGAGCTTTATTAGCCACGAGAGTGAGTTTATGGAAATTGTAAGAATATATTTATGAGTAGGCCTGTAGGCCTATTTTATTTTATATACAATAATATTCTGACCTCCTGTGGCGTTGGCCTCTACCTATTAGAAGCTTTATTACTACATTAATACCCTACCCCCAAGCCACGTATCTCGTGGCTAATATTTACCAGCCTGTACGCGGGGACTGTACAAATACAAACCTTTAATATTTACCAGGCCTAGTGCTTAAAGGCGCTATTCGGGGCGCTATTGGTATGTATATGAACTCTATGGTGCTATTTATTGTTGCCATTTAAGATCTATCCTTTTAGAGTCTTTTCTCTTGGGTATAACGTGATGTCTAAACTAAAATGCATAAATTGTTTTTCAATTTCAGGTTGCGGTACAATGTCTTGCTGTATCCTGTCATAAAATAAAGAAAGAAAATGATTGACTCAATTCCAATCCTTATAATTCTATTGAAGGAATTGAAAATGAACAATTGTTTTGTTTTGTTTTGGAGGGGGAAGGGGGGGGGGGGGGGGGGGGGTGGTGTGGCATTTATAGGCATGAGATTCTGGCCCAATCATATGGTCCAGGACCAGCTCATAATCGGATATCTTACTAGCGTTATGCTATTACGAAATAAAACGCAATATATGTTCAACACGACAGCTTTATTCCATACCATAATTTCGGTCCTAATTCTCACTTATGCGTGGCATTTGGACTAAATATTCAAAGACGGGCTTAAGTAGGCCTACATATTATTTATAACATAAATATGATGTATGCAGTAAAACATAACGGTACTAATCATTTGATTTCATTTATTTCATATTTAAAAAAACTTACATTTTAATTGTAGATATACTATATCAATTAAAATCCACGTTTTGGAGGAAAGCGGTTACATTATTATAACAATAATGGTAAATAATATAACCATGCTTATAAGGAGCATAACATAATAATAATAATAACACACATTTTTTTAAATATAATACACATTGAAAAAAGTATCGCACCACTGTTTTTTTTGTTGAAAAGTGCAAATGTGGCCTCGAATTTTGCCCCATGGTGTGATATTAAGGATCATTTGTTTGCGTAAGCTGTCCAACAAAATGTTATGCAATAAAAGGGCCACATTTTACTTTGTGACGTAATCGATGTAATGTTTTTCAAGGCCAAGGGTTTACGAAAAAGGGAGTTTTTTTCATGTATCAGGACAATCGGGCCCAGATAACTTTGACCTTTGAAGACTTGAATGTGTTACCAAGGCTTACAACTATAAAAATTAGTCATCGGGCCTCTCAATATCGCGTTATAACCAAACTTGTTTCACGCATTTTCCCCTTAGCCTTGAAAAACATTACATCGATTACGTCACAAACTCAAATGTGGCCCTTTTATTGCATAACATTTTGCTGGACAGCTTACGCAAACAAATGATCTTTAATATCACACCATGGTGGCAAAATTCGAGGCCACATTTGCACTTTTCAACTAGTGGTGCGATACTTTTTTCAATGTGTATAGTACATAAAGCAGCGGCACCAATGCGCTTTACAAACAAATGATGAAGATCTCAACAACTACACGTACATTAAAACACATGATTAAAAGATCACAAATATGTACAATGCAAAGAACCCCTCTCAAAATACATGTACAAACAAAATTGTTACGACAGCCATCGGAGAAAAATACAATCAGCTGCTTATTGATTTAAACATTGCGTTGAAAAGTCAATACATAAAACATCAATTATGACAAGTAATAAGCAATTTTAAAAAGATGCGTCTTCAAGCAAGATTTGAACTGAGTTGTTGATTGTGGAGTTCGGAGTTGTTGAGGAAGGGAATTCCACAGCTTTGGCACAGTCACCGCGAAACGTCTACATCCTAAGTTAATGTTTTGCGAGTTGCTCGAAGCAGATGTAGAGATGATGATCTTAGAGTCCGGCTCGGTTTGTAATCTGTAATGAGTTCAGAAATGTATGTGGGTGCCTGACCGGTCAGGGCTTTAAAAGTCAAGTAAAAGCTTAAAAACAATCTTCTCGCGAATTGCCAGCCAGTCTAGATTGCACATAACTGGAGAGATTTGGTCGCGTTTCCTACTCGGAGAGATGACCCTTGCCGCCATATTCTGAATGCGCTGAACTTTATTAATTAGGTTCCTGAGTTCTGTAACACAAATCAATATATTTATTTGACTTTTTAAACAAGTATTTGCAGCGCCAGCCGTCATGAGTGGTGAATTGGTATCACTAGTGTAATAGGATTGTCTGCCATGTGACCGTACCCATTGTTGTATAGAGATACAGGATCCACACTGAAGTTATATCCAAGGACACAATGTATAGTGTTACGAAGGTATACTTTATTGCTAATCAGCTATAGGCAAGTGGCCATGTTCTTGGCGGGAGTATAAGAGATCCCATCTAGCAAGATGGGTGATGTGGTCAACTGTGGTGTATCAGTACACGCATACATAAAGTAGTACTATCACAACATCCCCCTCTCTGTATCACATATATAATTTTTTCAACTGTGGTGTATCAGTACACGCATACATAAAGTAGTACTATCACAACACACACCACTACATAAATCCCCTATATCTACTGTGTAAAATGTATCTAATTAAACGCCATTTTCTTGCATATAAGCAATTGGTTGCTTCAACTTTACATTTTGAATGAAGATCATGGTCTTGGCTTTCCTGCAAACAACCAAAAAATATGGTCAAGGCCAAATGGTCGAGATATGCACCGTCAAAGATACGCATGCTTGAAGAGCTCCCAGGCCTAGCCTAGGTCTAAGCAATTCTAATCAATTATTGAAGTCCATAAATGACTCAACAAATCATACATTGGTATCGTTTGGTAATCTCCATTCAATGATCATTCGGAATTTCAGCCAAAGAAACAACTAATGAAGAATTTGTCTTATAGTTCACTTAGAGGAGTGTCATCCACCAAATTCAACAAGCCTTTCGTGGGCTGCTCCATTATGTATTTAGTTGTAGAAGTAATCCTATGAGTAATACATTTGAGATAAAGCGGTACGATAACACCAGCTGGTAAGGAACTTATCATGCGCTTTCATGAAAATCTGTATTCCTTTAAATGTTGTGACAATGTGTGACATATCAACATGATCAACGAATGTTAAGATCCAATTTGAACCATTATTATGCAGTTCGAATCTTCCGTCCCATACTTGCAATGCATTAGTAAAGACCAATTATTCTGAACATTATGTCACTGGAGTGAACTTGGTCGACCAAGTTTATTCACACTTGGTCAGTGAACTTGGTCAGTTTGGTTACCTGCATGAATACTGTATAACACTGTAAAGCGTGTATTAATATGCCAATTTTATTTGAGCAGTTACAAAATGCAGTAGACTATTTGTTTTAATTTTGTCTTTTTTAATTTTTGAAATATTTTGACATTTTTTTTAGAATTTTTTTTTGTTGTTGATTTTTTTTATTTTTTAAATTGCAATTTTTTGAGAAATTTTTGGGATTTTTAAAAAAAAAATCACAAAAAAAATCACAAAAAAAAATCACAAAAAAATCACAAAAAAATGTTATTGATATTTTTACAATATCATGGTGATTTTTTTTTTTTTGATTTTTTTTAAATTTTTAAAATTTTTTAAACATTTTTTGTTGTTGTAAAGTCAGATTCTCACTGCATAACAATGATAAAATTGGATGGATTTTTTCGCATGATACACAAATATATTGGTCTTGCTAGAGTTTTAAAAATATTGTGCTCGACTGCGTCTCGCACAATATTTTTTAAAACTCATAGCTCGACCAATATCTTTGTGTATCACGCTCAATCCATCCAATTTTATATCAAAGTTTGCTTTGAAACCAAAATGTTAGAAAACTTGAACTGGTCTACAGGGTGAGTCAGAATTATCCAACGTTATTATATAAGTTTCTGTTCAAAGTTTGCCCATGTCAAACTATCCTGCGCATGTCTTCTTGTCCAATTGACCTATATGTCCAAAGTTTTCCGATCTCTATTTGAAATGGTCTGTTAACCCCTCTGAAAAGCCATATGTATTAATGATATTCCTTGAGTAGAGCGCAGGGAAATGATGTACATGTTCACTGCTCAAGTCAAACTAGGAACTTGAATCACTACTTTTCACACTGATGTCTGTAAACTTAATCTTCCAGTTATTAGCGCTCAATAAATCGCGTACCAGGCCAAACCTCTGTTCGTACATGCCCATACAAGTCCCTTGACTGTGTATTGTTCCGCATGACGTCACCACGACTAACCCGTGTGGCTCGGTTATCACTTTGGTGCCATCTTCCTCAATGTTCGGGTTAAAAAGCAGAGCTTCTGCTTGGACCAGGTTGCGAAATTTGTCCGCAACAAGCTCGGAACCAACAAACCACTCCATTCTGTTGTGTTGCGATTGAATACTCAATTTGCAATCATCAAAGAAGTGACTCGGTCCCCATTGGATGTCGGCTCCGTTTGAAATGAACTGTGGGTTGAGCGCATTCAACTGTTGGTAGAACCATCTTACAAATTCTTTAGCTAATTGCTGAGCTACATTGGATGTTGGTTTTTCTACAGTTGTGTTATGTTGATGATTTCTGTCTATGAACACGCCTGCTCCTCCAGCTTGAGGGGCTATAATCAAGGATTGCGTTATATGAAGTGATACTCGCTGTGGTACTCGCTGTGGTTCGTGTTGTGGAAAATGCTGTTGAATTTGCCGTGGTAAATGCCTTGGTTGATAAAGTGGTTGAAGTTGAACATCATCATCTTCATATCTGTCCTGTAAAAGTGATTAATAACAAGCATTTATAAACAATAAATTCACTGTGAACAAATGATAATGATTACATTATCATGATATAATGAGTTATTTCTAACAGGCCTCACATTCTACCAAATACACTGTGAAAACATTGGCACTATTTTATAACAGTATGAATGGTATGTAACTCTGCACAATATGACTGGTCATGCAGTGAGACATCGTGAAATGATGCAACACTTTCATTAAATTCTGATTCAAGTTTGAGGCTCTCCTCGCAAATGGTGGATCCGTGCAAAGCAAGAATAGCCGCTTACGTTGACAGTTCGCAAGCAGTTAACGAACTAGGCCTTAATATCCATAAACAGAAATACCGTGACAACTAACTCCTATTAGCTACCTGGTTAACGCTATTTCTCCAATGGGCTAGTACTGTCCTGATCAGCTGGTTTTTGTCTGCATTGGGTAAGACTCGCACCCGGTGTCTATCCAGATACTGGAAGATGGCATCACGCTTTAGCTTCTTTCGTTTCAGTAGTTCCGCCGCATCCTCGGTGTATGTCAGGATTGCGTTGATAGATTCTGATAAGACATTTGAAAGACAGAATGTGTTAATGCGGTTTGGTTTTGATTATTGATAAACTTCTAATGCTGATTGTCATATTGTAGATCCTGGTAGCTCCTGCTTGTCTTACAAGTGTGATCACAGTTTGTCATACATTGTGTCTTTTTATTACAACTACATTTAGTAGATAGGTGCTCTTATCTTAATATCCATGCAGAACTAACGTGAATCTTAAGGGGGTAGAATAAATCACTGGTTAAAAGAAACAATATTATACCCAGATGTAGGAAAAATGAGCATATCCCGGGGAAGCAATTTAAATATCTTACCATTTTAGTACCTATTATTATGTAAACAACAGCTAAAAATAGTCATGCCAATTGCCACATTTCCCTGGAAGAAGTTTCATAAATACCCAATTTTCCTTGCTCCATACCTCTTTTGTTTTGTGATGTAACCTTTTTGTTAGTGACCGTGTCTTTAAGACCCATAAGGTCAGCTTCATCAAAGGTCTGTAGGATCTCTCTGAATCCCTCTTTTTCAGTATGTGTCAGCATGCTGATAGGTTGATAGTTAAGCCACGGGTAAGAGACTACACATAGTTTGAGTATTTGATAGATTTATGGTAGAATGTTGTCTTCATTTGAATTTGCACCAAATAATATCTATCTGTAAATGAACAAAAGAAAGAGAGAAAGTTATACTTTGTAGTTTGTGTAAATCTATCACATGTTCCTAATGACACTGACAGACAAAATGGTGCTTGAGTGAAAATATTAGGTAGATTTCTTCAGCTATCTTGGTTAAATAGTCGCCATTTACAAAATTGCCCCCTTTCAGACTTCACCCATGTTTCGGAGTTCAGGGCGTACATTCGAACAATCATTTAGTATGTTGAATCGCTGTAAAAACGACAAAAAGCAAAAATGGCTGCCAAAATAGCGCCTGAAATCTGGAAATATACTTATTTGCATCTATTAAGAGTTTCAAGGTGTCTTACTGGCGTATGTTCGTGTAGAATCTTGCAAACCATGTGATTTACACTTGAAATAGCATAACACTTTAACATATTATGGTCTCCATATTACTATTTTCCATTTCGTTACCATGGCGCATATTATTTGTCAAAATTTTATGATTTGATATTGCGACTAATGAATCCTTTCTGGGAACGCCGTTCCTGTGTTCCCGCGAATTTCGTAGCCCTGGTCCAGATCTTGGATGAAGTAAAATGCAGATTAAAAGAGTCTAAAATTGTCAGTAATGAACATAGTTTTTGATATATTTTACATGATCATTTTGTTGATGGAAGCAACATTTAAACTAAAGATGTTTGATATGATTTTGCTTCAACTGACATATTCTATAAAACTTGATACGTGTAGCATTTTTTGTAATCGACTCACTCAAAACTAACAACTCTCCAAGAAAATCATGATTTGTTTCAACCAACGATTGATTTGACATCTATGAACCATAAAGAAAAAAATAAGCTTTAATGCCCCTCGCAAAAATCCCGGGTTTTTTCGCTAGAGGCGAAATCCAAAATGGCCGCCATACAGGAGGTCCGAAAAATTCAAATGACTTCAATTAAGCTAAGAAGCCTACCAAATTGTTCGCCTAAGCACAAGGATTCCGAAAAAGTATAGTTTGCCCTTAATTTTAATTTTTAATGAGAGTCTGGTGTCGCTGGTCCTAACAATATAATAAGAAAGTATAGCGATAGTATATATGGTCATGTGTTTAAAGCTCGCCTCCTTTCGCGTTACACACGGATTTTGGCTTTCGCGACATGATTTTAACTTTACACATTTATATTTGCTTGTATACCCCCCACCCCCCCCCCCCCCCCCCCCCCCCCGAGGTAGTAAAAGTATACATTTTCTGAAGGAAAATTGCACGAGGAAACCAAATATGCCATTAAAACTATGGTACGACCAAGACCTAAAATGGTATGATCGTAAATGTTCGCAAAAATATCAGAGTTGTTTAATTTTTAATTTGAGATACATATATTTTTTATACCTACCCCTCTCATTATTTACTTTACATATTTGAATTCCTCATGAAATTACCCATTAGATGATATATAATTGTCAAAGTTACTACGTCGGTATGGTAATTATACCGGCTAGTGAATATCTCCAATTTTTATTTTATATATTTTCAGAATTTTCAGAAATATTTGTTTAAGGTTGAACCCTTCCCTGATATAAACTGCATTTCTGAATTCCTCTAGTTACAAGCTTTCCAAAAATGTATACTTTTGCTATCATAGGTTGAAAACTTTTTCTGTTATAGTCATTTTTTTTATAAATCCGGTAAATTGAGGCTGATTCTTTATCAGAGAACAACCTATATGGAATAATACAGAGTGCCTATAAGGTGTAACCATAGCACAGAAACAGCGCTTCTTTGTGTCTATAATAACCTACTTCTCGCTGCTGATAAGGGTCATGAAGTCATTCTCATTCTATTGGACTACTCGGCTGCTTTTGACACCATAAATCACCAAATACTGATAGAGCGTTTCTCAAATAAATCTGGATTCACAGGTTCTGCACTTTCATGGATTAAATCATATTTCACCAACCGTTCACAATCTGTCATTATAAATGGTCGCGAGTCATCGGTTCATGTTCCGAAAGAGGGTGTTCCTCAGGGGTCAGTACTTGGCCCTTTAGGCTTCACAATGTACTCATCTCCTTTAGAAGATATCATCGATTCACATGGCATCTCCAAAATGACGTATGCTGATGACCCTCAGATATAATTATATTGTATTAAGAAATGATGATGACAGAGTTGGTGCAATCTCGCGACTGGAAGCTTGTGTAACAGATATCAAAACCTGGTCCACAGCTAATGACCTTAAATTGAATGATGACAAGACTGAAGTTCTTCATATTAAATCCCGTTTTAAGAGCAATTCTACGATTTCATCAGTAAAAATCAATGAATCTCATATTGAGCCAGCTTCCAATGCCCGCAACCTTCACATTATCCTTCAAAACGATCTTATGATGGATGTTCATGTCAACAACATTTGTCGTGCGGCTTCTCATGCTCTTTATTAGCTAGGTCAAATCCGGCGTAATCTCGATCAGCCAACAACTGAGAGACTTATTCATGCTTTTGTGACTTGCCGACTTGATAACTGCAATAGTTTACTATATGGCCTCCCTGATACGCAAATCTCAAAACTTCAACGGATTCAAAACTTAGCTGCTCGACTTGTTACTCTGTCTAAGATTCGCTGTCACATTTCTCCCGTCCTTCATGACTTACATTGGCTACCGATCAGATCCCGCAATATTTACAAGATTCTTCTAATAACATTTAAATGTACTCGTACTTTAGCTCCTATGTATCTACAAGATCTTATTCAACAATACGAGCCCACTCGCAATCTTCGTTCTGGCTCAAAATATCTTCTTGCGCATGTTTCTTCACCTTCTACTTCATATGGTCGCCGTTCTTTTCAAGATGCTTCTGCTGAACTTTGGAACAATTTACCATATCATGTTAAATCCGCCAAAACTCAAATCATTGCTAAAAACTTACCTATTTAATGTTTGTTTGTTGTTTATTTGGCAAATTGACAAAACAATACAAAAAATTACAAAGTAATCAATACACAAAGAGCAAATATATAATAAGTACACACAAAAATAGACAACCAAATCAATATGCCAGGATAGCCCATAAAGTTGGCTAAATATGCCAACTTATTTCCAATGGGGTCCAGTAAAGAAAAAAGGAGCCTGCAAAAGTGTGAAAAAACAAAGCAAGACAGGACAAAAGAAGAGGACCAATAGAAATAAGTTTAAGCATACTCAGCCAACTCCCGGTTCAACGAACTTTGAGACAAGTGTGCTTTGACATGGGCTTTGAAGGCATGTTTAACAGGGATGGATTTAACATGGTTAGGTAAAGAATTCCAGTCAATGATACCATTGTAATAAAAGGTATCAGCAGCAAGGCCTTTGTGATGTGGAACATGAAAGTTATAGGATCTTGAACGAGTGCCATGAGAGTGAACATTGGACACTTTGGAGAAAAAACTGCTGTAAATAGGATGGACCGGATGCATGGAAGACATTGAACACATGATTGAGGCGCAACTGTTTGACTCTATCCTGGATGTCAAGTATTTTGATAGAGTTCAAGTGAACCTGACCAATATGCTCTCTAGGAGGTAAATTCAGAATAAAACGAACCATTTTGTTCTGGAACGTTTTCAGTTTCTTTTGTTTAGTGGAAGTGAGACCAGAAAACCATGAGGTGCAGCAGTAATCAATGTGACACTGAATAAGAGCCGAACATAAGTTTTTGCGCAATTTCTGGTTGAAATATTGAGAGTGTCTGTAGAGAAATTTTAGTCTGCCATTGACTTTGCTCATGATGGAATTAAACATATTGTCACCAGAGAAACATTGGTCTAGCGTCACACCCAAATATTTGATGGAATCCTGGCTTTTGATAATTTGATCGTTATAAGAAATGTTAATGTTAATGTTTAATTTCTTTTTGTTTTGTCTTTTGTTACTCATGTTACTGTGTGTTTTTGTTTTTGTTTTGTTTTTGTTTGTGATAGCGCATAGGGACTTAATTGTGTTATGCGCTCAATAAGTATGGTTTTATTATTATTATTATTATTATTATTATTCATGTTGACTGTGTAGCGAATAGGAAGAAAGCTGGTGATCATGGTCTTATCCATAATTAACTAGTTGTTACAAATAGTTGACAAGTCTGTTGAACCACATACGTAAAGACTACTAAATATCCTTTAAAATGTGACCAGAATGGTGTTTGTAACATTGTGGGATGACTAGCTATTGTAAAAAGAACAAAGATTATCGCCATTTTTGGATTATCCCCATTGAGTTTGTACAGGCGGCACCCCTTCCAGCACCACCCCTGGTCTCCAAACATCAACAGCTGTATCTTCCCTTCTGTATTAGCTATACCAATGCCATTTTGCAGGCAGATAGCTTGTTATTAGGGCTTTAAAATGATACCAAATTTGTTGAGATAGCTTTTGTGGTTTTGAAAATATTTGAGGAAAATGACAGCATAAAACTAAAAAATGTAACGGCACCACCCTATTGGGAGGCGAGTTCATAACGCGTGACCATATACACTCTCAGGAATATAACAGCATAGTGCATAGTCCCCGGGTTTAGTGGCTTACCAACTGTCCCTACACCACAGGTATCTGAATCGAACATTGGATTAAAGCCAAGTTCAACGTATTATGCTACAATGAAACTTTGAATCCAAACTTGCGACTAGTTACCATGGTAACTGAGGGTCCAATACGGTTGCATTGGAAACTTTCACTATATAAATCTGTCCTGTAATTGATTGAGCCAGGGAGCTTATATAATGGGAGAGGAAATTCGAATCGCAAAATTGGAGCCTCCCATCCCATATATGGGCATGGGGGCGCGAGCACGGGCGATGTACCTCTTAATAACTCATTAGCATAATTTAGACGCGTGATGTACCTCTTATTTAACTCATTAGCATGATTTAGACGCGTGATGTACCTCTTGCATAATGAGGGCGCGCAATGTACCTCTTAGAAAGGCTTCAATCTCGGCAATGGACCTGATTGAGCTTAATCCGCACGTCGTATACGGTTCCGATAGGATCATATTGCCTCATTAACGAGCTCAAACCACAAATCGCGTAAGCCGAGAACCGCGCCATCTATTTATAGTCTAAAATTATATTCTATAAAATGCTCCACGTTACATGGCATGATTTAAAGTTCATTGTTGCAGTAGTTTAATCTATTTTTTTCTTCTTTTCTTGAAATACACATTGAAAATGTTTATTAAGTATTACATTTATTTTGAAATCAGGCTTTATCAGTTTAGGACAGACAGTTAATAATCCTCGGATGTACTAGGCCTTATCAGTTTAAGACAACAAACAGCTAGGTACCGGAAGTACCTAATGTCATAATTAATTGTATTGACTTTAATTTCTTTCAAAATGCTCGAATCATGTCAAACATCTCACGTATTTTATACGCTGTGTTAAATTAGTTGTTAACTTTTCATATAGTTTCACAGTTATGGGGGCACAGCACTAAATAAACCGCCCATTGGATTACATGTAAATTAGGGCTAAAAGAGTCGCTATTTTGGGCCCATAGTAACTCTTTTTGGAATGTCTTGAATGCTTTATTCTAACAAACAAATATTAAAATTTCATAAAATCGTCAAGAACAGATACCACTTCCAATTAGATTTTACGATATGATCATTTAAACAGCGCCACCCCTATTTTCAGCCCGGACGCTCGCCTTCTAACCGCCTCCGAGCATGTGTGTTCATCCACGTGATAAATGTTCGATACAATCGAAAATCAATATTTTGCAATATCCTGATCAAAGTACAAGAGATTATCTTTCATTTTAATTATGAAATGCTACCCTCACGCCAAACTAATTCCCAAAGGACCCCATTAATCACAAAATCGTTTTTTGTTTTTGCCGGAACTTACTACCATTACACAAAACGAGGAGTGATTTAGTGCTGTGCGCCCTTTAGTGTAGGCTGTTATGTAGGATTTCAAACCAGTGCATTTTTTTTTGCTAAGGATGCATTTTTTGGTGTCATTGGATAGAGTATACCCTCAGCTATCAGAAATCCATTGGTAACATTTTTTTCCATCCACGGAATGGCCGCCATCTTGGATTTCAAAATGGCCGCCATTTCCAATGGAATTTGTCATATAACTTTTGTTCTGAGCAACCTATGAAGTCAAAATTGGTGGCAAATCATGTTTTCAATACCTGAGAGTTCAAAAATACTGTATCTATGTTCTGATGTCTTGCATACATGCATGGCCACCATCTTGGGTTTCAAAATGGCCGCCATTTACAAAAAAAAGATTTTACCCTATAACTTTTGTTCTGAGCAACATATGAAGTTGATTTTTGTGGCAAAGGTCATGTTTTCAAGAGTTATTTACTGACAATTAAGTGTACAGTTCTATCTGTTATCAATTAATTTGACATGAATAGTTGCTATATATAAATTAAGCTGTAAATTCAATACAAATGTCTATTGTTAGCAGTAACATATACTTAGTATTTATTGTCCGGTAGTACCCCACTGGTGATACATTAGGTTGATCACATTGCATTGGACTTATTACAAGAAAACATACCAGGAGCAATCAAATGTATGCTTTTGTATCCACAGCAGCTACCCCTCTATATTGTAGAGGGGTATTATTGTATTATAATAGGGGGTAATTGCTGTTTTGTTCAATTGCATCATAGGCAAAAACAAACAAACAAACAAACAAAACGAAACAAAAACTAGGAAAGGAAGGAAAAATGGTTAATAATATTATAGGTCTATTTGGCCTATAAATTAGCCTATGTGCATAATTACTTGACTTGCTTACTTTGACTAATGGCGGATGATATTTCCGAACCACGATACCTCCCCAATTCTTCCTATCCAACATAGCTGTCTTGATTTCTTCTACCTGCAATCCTGTGTCACGCTTTAGTAAGTCAATGTAGGTTAGGGCTGGTCTACCACACTTTCTAATCCATGCTTTGGTACCCAATGTATGATTTTGGAGACCAGCTCATTGGACCCTCTGAAGCAATGTCCTGCAAATCTTAATCTACGCTCCCTGATCTTGTCCGAGAATTGGGGAATATCCGCGTACAGGTCCTTATTTGTCACATGCTGCCTCCAGTTGATGTTGAACACAGTTCTAAGCATTCTAGTGTAACATCCGTCCAGCTGTTTACTAAGCTTTGGGGTGACTGTCCATGACTCACATCCATAGAGGAGGACTGATTCTACAGTAGCTATGAACAGTCTTTCTTAGAGCTTTCTGGATAGTGATTTGGCCTTCCATAACTGACTGAGTTTGCCACAAGCTCTCCATGCAGCTGCTTTGCGTGTTTTGATGTCCTTTTCAGTACTGTTCATCCAGGCTCCAAGGTACTTGAAGTCCTCCACTTTATCAAGGGGCATACCTTCGTTTGTGGTGATTACAGGTACTTTGCTTCTGGTTGAAGGACATGTACTGTGTCTTTGCGGCGTTCATTTTGAGCCCAACTTTACCCACCGAAGTCTCCACTCTGTTAAGTAGTGATTGCGCTTAAGACACGTCTTCAGACAACAGTGTAATGTTGTCAGCAAAGTAAAGGTCAGTAACTGTGGTTGGTCCTATTCGTCTGCTGCTTCTTTTTGTTAAGCGGAATCTTCTTTGCCATCTATGGCCTCACTTAGGGCGTAGTCGAGAACAATGACAAAGAGATATGGAGCCAAGGTGTCACCTTGTAGTACTCCAGCCAGTATTTCAAATTCCTCAGTTTCCCCATCAGGTGATATAACCTTTGCCTTGGTGTCCTTGTATATTTCTGCAATCGCATTTGTAAGCTGCTCAGGTATACCATAGGCCTTCAGAATTTGCAGCATTCGTCCTCTATGTATTGTGTCAAACGCCTTCTTGAAGTCTATAAAGGTAATGATGGCTGGTAGGTTGTTTGATCTAATTCCCTCAATAATTCTTCGGAGGGCAAGAATGTGGCCAACCGTGGTACGTCCAACTCGAAAGCCATTTTGATTAGCTCTCAAGTTTTGGTATTGGTATTATGTTGAGAATAGACCATTGGTCTGGCTTTTTCCAGTTCATCAAGGCATCGTTGCAGAAGTTCAGTATTATATTATCCAAATCACATCTTTTGAGCATTTCAGGTGTGATACCATCTTCCCCACTGCTTTTCCCCTCTACAAGTGCCTTCTTATTAGCCCTCACATATTCCTCCTCAAAGGGTCCTTCTTTCATGCTGAGATTTGATAGTATTGGGGCAATTTCCTCATCTTCATTACTTATGTGCGGTGGGCTCCCAAGTAGATTTTTGAAATGAGTATACCAATTATCTAGTCTCTCCTTTTGCGTGGATCCTTTGATTTGTCCTTTTCTTGTAGTCAATCTTCCTGTTATTTTGTTGATCAGTTTCCAACTCTTACCATGCTTGCAGTTTATGTGGGCATTTTCTACCTCTCTAAGCTTATTGGTAAGGTCTTCCTCTTTCACATGATCATAAGCCTCCCCTAGGCTCTTCTTAGCCTCCTTATAATTTCTCCAATTGTCCTCGTCATTAGTGTGTCTAGTTGTTATTTTGCATACGCTTCTTCAATTTGTGATCTCGCCCTTGATACCTGGGCGTCATTTGAGAAGTAGGTTATTTTCTCTTTTTTCCTCACAGGAATCACTTCCTCTGCAGCATCTTGAGTGTCTTTAATGAATCTGGAATATTTCTCAGATGCAGTTTCTACTTCATCCTGGAGGGGTTGAAACCTATTATGCACCTCTATGCTATATTTGGCTTGTAGATCATTATCAGTTGTAGGCCTAAGTAGCTTCCAGTCATATTGCTTTTTCCGTTTGATGATTTTACTCTTTCTGGGGCTTAATCGGATACGAGCAGAGACGATTCTATGGTCAGATCCCACACTAGCAAAGGTGTTATATGCTTCAGAATTTAGAACACTGTTTTGCCATTTCCGCCTGACAAGGATGTAGTCCAGCTGTAGTTTGTTGCCGCTTAGGCTGACATATGTACACAACTTGCCTTTTTTCTTGCGGAAGTAAGTTAATTGCGATTATAAGATCTTTCTCTTTAGCCAAGTCTGCTAGGTACTCTCAATTTCTATTTGTGTCATCATGGTAAGTGAATTTGGCGTCATCCTTTCCAAGCCTAGCATTGAAGTCGCCAACAACAAGCAAGATGTTGTGTGCTGGAATGGAGTCTATTGCCCCCTTTAGACTGTTGTAATGATCTCCTACGATGTCTTCATCCGCCACATTTGAAGGGCAGTAGGTCACCACTACAGTTGTTGCTGGGTTACCATGGAAGTTGACTATTGAGTGTACGATCAGAATGTGGCTTGATACTTGCTAATGATCTGAGTATGTTATTGAGTAGTATATCCCGACTCCACCTACATCTGTACCTGCTTTATTTTTTGTTGCTGATTGAGGTAGTGATCAGAGTTCCACCCATAATGCTCTCATACTTTACTGGGTCATCATGGACAATGCGGTGTTCCAGTATCCCGATCATGTCAATTTTACATTTAATTAGATTGGTTACAATCTCCTCCCTGTATCGACTCTCTCTGATCAGTGCTGACAGTTCTCACATTCATGGTAGATATAGTAGTATTGGTCTTGCATGTTGCGAGTGGTCTCCTATTGCGCGCTCTGCCGTCAAGCTTACTCTTCCCTTTCGGGTTTGGGGGCATGCCGTCATCAGTTGATTTAGAAAAATCCGAGTTTGCTCCAGGAGAGGTTATTTTAGGGACTTTAACCCTAGTGTTGATTTGGTTTGCCATCATGTTTTTTTCAATTGCTGTAATCACTGCGGTCGCAACTCCTGCAGCATGGTTTGTGATCAAAGTTGTCCTTCTTCTAGAATACTTGCCAGCCACGGCTAATGAGTATATTCTACCCGGGTCTCAGTGATTTAAAGTGAAACCTAAAAAGCAATGATCAATAGTCCTCCAGACTACTCCAATAGTCCTAGAACTACCAACCATTGCCCCCCAGAGCTCCGTCAGTTAGCACTAACCGAAAGGTTTGGCCATCCAGGTGGCATGCGACTAACATGCACTACATTGCAATGCATCTTAGTCTTCGAGGACGTGGAGATGGGTAAATGCAAGAGAAGCGATTAGGGACAGGAGGGCTGATGGAATTGTCTCCTGTATCTACAACCTATAGTAAAGCAAAGCATGGAAAAAGGTGCTTAGGAGAGGCATGCAGAGTAAGGAGCAAGATGGGAGATAGAGGAAAGGAAGAATTTGTGGTAGAGCAGAAGGTTGGAGTTGCGCTACTTACAGCCAGTTTTAAACCACCCTAATAATTACCCTAATAATTACTACTATCAGCCAATTAATATATAACAACACATCAGCTATTATACACTCTCTTGTCTTGTAAACAACTCTTGAAAACATGGATTTTGCCACCAAAATCAACTTTATATGTTGCTTAAAACAAAAG
Organism: Ophiura sarsii; assembly: GCA_035610835.1. Taxonomy (NCBI): domain Eukaryota; kingdom Metazoa; phylum Echinodermata; class Ophiuroidea; order Amphilepidida; family Ophiuridae; genus Ophiura; species Ophiura sarsii. The sequence continues at coordinate 63,462,934 of CM069449.1, forward strand.
TTATATGACAAAATATTTTTTGTGTAAATGGCGGCCATTTTGAAATCCAAGATGGCAGCCATGCATGTATGTTAGACATAGGAACATAGCTAGAGCACTTGTGAACTCCCTTGTATTGAAAACATGTGGTTTGCCACCAAGTTTGACTTCATATGTTGCTCAGAACAAAAGTTATAGGGTAAATTATATTGGAAATGGCGGCCATTTTGAAATCCAAGATGGCGGCCAATCGGCAGATGGAAAAAAATGTTACCAATGGATTTCTGATACCTGAGGGTCTACTTTAGCTAATAAAACCAAAAAAACCATCCTTAGCAAAAAAAAAAGCAAAATTACATAACATCCTACACTACTTATACATAGTGAATTTCATTTGACGTTTGGCATAATATCTGGTAAGGGCATGCTTAGGTCATGCCTAAATTTATGAACGAATCTGATAACCATCTGTTTGTTGAAGATCTGTTTGTATCGTGGTTTATGTGTTTACTCTGGTTACAGGATATTGATACAATTGCAATAGGGTTCAAGCTGAACTTAAGTTGAACTTCCCATTGGCACGGTTACTAAATGACTATACTGAATTCACTTCAACTTGAAGTCATATGAGCTATTGAAATAGTGAAAATGTTGTCAAGCTATTGGCAAGCGAGTGTTTTTCGTTCAAGTTATACTGAATAATCTTAATTTAAATTGGCAACATTAGGAATTGGGTTAAGGCCAGAGTTGCAAAATGGTGTGTTTATCATAATGTGGGTGTACAACTTTGGTATAGTTATAGTACACAATTATACTTTAAGTCGAACATATCGTAAGTAGACTACCGAACCGAATGAGCGTGACATTAATGTGTTTGATGAATTAATGCTCAGCGTAGTTTGTTTGATTTTAGTAACGGACTATAGTTACTTAACACAATAATTGAATAGTTTGAGAACCATTTTTCTTTTCTTGTTAGGTTTATGGCCAGGCAGTTTGGTATTCATTATGATTTTGAATGGTAGATATAGGGCGAGCTATTGACAGTAGGGATTTTAGGGGTTAATGTGTTGGATGAACTAAATGTTCAGCGTAGTTTGTTTGAGTTTAGTAACAGACTATAGTTACTTAACACAATTATATTGTTTTAATATAATAATTGAATAGTTTGAGAACCATTTTTCTTTTCTTGTTAGGTTTATGGCCAGGCAGTTTGGTATTCATTATGATTTTGAATGGTAGATATAGGGCGAGCTATTGACAGTAGGGATTTTAGGGGTTAATGTGTTGGATGAACTAAATGTTCAGCGTAGTTTGTTTGAGTTTAGTAACAGACTATACTGCCCCTCCAAGGTAAAAGGGCCTAACTAACAATTTCATGTTTTTGAGTTATGAGGCAAAACGTGTTTTTCTTTTAGCCTCCAAATATGTTCAGGAGATCTTATTTGGTGATAACATATTTCACTTTGTCATTCCATTGTCTTATTTAATGAACCAATTTTTGTGTGAAAAATGTTTGATTTTCGTTCAAAATGTGAGTTAGGCCCTTTTGCCTAAGATCTTTGGTAAATAAATGTAATGTGAAACTGGCATGGAAGGTGCGTTGTACATATTATAAATTCATTAAGAGATTTTATTAGAAATATTTTAATGAGACAAATAGAAACCAGTGTTTACAAAGTATTTTGGTTAAGTAGTAATACTATTAAATAATAATTTTGGACCACACTTAATTAAAATGGCTCAAAACATGTATTTGGGGAATTTGCATCAAATTTTAATTAAATCTGATTATTGTCTAATATTCAAATAACTTTTTGTGGCTTTTTTCCTGGTGTAGGCCTATATAAATTTAAGATAAGCATATGTAATAATTATAGAAATGCTGAACAAACATAACTGCATTTAATACCATTGGTTTTTTGGGGAAATATACTATCTGACTCCACACTGCCCCCCCCCCCCCCCCCCAAAAAAAACCCCCAAAAACTTAAATTGAAAATTAAACAATATAAATAATAATATATATTTTTAAATCAATTTTGCATATTATACTGTGCACTAGAATAATTAAAATGTGCATCTAGACCATTTTTGTTTTGTTTTAGTACTTTTTCAATGCATTGAAGACCAAGAACCCAATTCCCAATTATCACATTGCATTCTAATAGTAATAAAGCAACAAACTTAAATAACCCTTACTTCAGTAATTATTAAACTAAAAATTTATGACAATTTGATTTATATGAAACAACACCTTTAAAAATAAAATTGTCTTGCATACTGCAATAAGGCCCTTTTGCTGTGGATATTGTAATACTTTTAGAGCACAGTGTGCAGATCACTCATGCAGAAACCTACCATTTGATTGCCTACATCCTGTTTTTTCAGTAATCCCTCTATTGAATTCAAGTGGTTAAATGTAATAAGGCCCTTTTGCCGTGGTTGTTTAGTGAAATGCCTGATGTTAGGCCCTTTCGACATGTTAATATCTAGAAACTGGAACATATTTTGAAACATTTTTTTGGTTTAGTATATGTAGTTTGATGTATATAATCACATGCGAGCCATAACTCAATTTTGAAAATAATGTCAGTTAGGCCCTTTTACCTTGGAGGGGCAGTATAGTTACTTAACACAAATATATTGTTTAATGTAGTAATTGAATAGTTTTGAGAACCAACAATTTTTCTTGTTAGGTTTATGGGCAAGCTTTTTGTATTCATTACCATCGACAGTCTGGCAGATAATCCTAATATACAAGCGTATTACCATCTATTTGATTGGCTGTACGGACTAAACCATTGACAGTTACTAAACCTATCAATAACATAGTATAACCTTTAAACTTTGCTCTTATTTTAGATTCCATTAGATGCTGATTCTAGGCGGCTTGAGCAGGTTATTAACGTCCAAGAGTCAGTAATGTCTATTCACAGGGGACATATTTAGCTTATCATCTGGGAAATAAGAGCCATGAACTGATAGGGGTGTGCCACCATTGTTTTACACACCATACATGGCTCGATAACGGTATCGATACTTCGGTTTTATAGCGGTGTTTGGACAAGGCATTAACAGAACTATAGTTTTCACATATTTAAACCTATGCGATTAGTGTATGGTATGAAAGGATCATAGGCATGACTTCCTTTGTACCTAAATGAAGGGTCTAAGCAGGCGCGTACCGCGGCATGTGAGCCAGGGGGGCAGAAGTATGTCGTCCCGACAGTGGCGTAAATTTTCGTAAAAGGTTGCCCCAATTTTTTCCACAGTCAGTCACCTCGTAAATTTCACGTAAGTGGGGGTGGGGTGGGGTGGGGGGGGGGGGGGGGGGGGGGAGGGGGGTAGTGTCAAAAATTTTCGCACGGTCAAAAATTTTCGCACGGTCACAAAATTTCGCACGGTCACAAAATTTCGCAGTCCAAAAAAAACCCCAAAACCAACAAATAATGCACAATCGTCAAGGTTTTAGGCCTAGTCCTATTTTTTTTATGCCCATTTTTTAGCGTCCCGGTATTGCGAATTTAGCATCCCGGTATTTGGAGCCAGGGGGGGGGGGGGGGGGCAACTTGCCCCCCCCCCCCTGCCCCCCCCCGGTCGGTATGCCCCTGGGTCTAAGTTGAAAGGAGCACGATGCGGAGATTCCCTAATTATCCGGATAGCTAGAATTATAGCCTCGCCTTGGTGGGGGCAAAATTGCTTAAGCGAATTCGTTTGGCCTAAGGTTCGAATTACCTAAAATATAACATCCCTCTGGGTGACAGATTTGGCTTGATTGCGTCAATAAATTTAATATTTGCCTTTTTGTTTGGTGTTATACCGAATCCCCAGAGGATGTAATGTTCAATTCATTCAATTGATTATAATATAATATGCACAGTTAACAGGAATCGACTGATTGAATATTGATTTCCATTTCTTCCTTCAATCTGTGTAAAGTGTTTTAGTAATGCTACGTGAGACTTGAACCAGTGTGGTAAATAGAGAAATAGGCATATGATCGAATCGCTGTATATTTCCGATTCATTATATACTGGCATTTTATGAACTCGCAAGTTGCGTCTTTGACTCTTTCCATTGAGCAACTTAACATCACAATTTATATGGCTCTTATATGTCAGGAAACTCACTATCTCCTCAGCCGGTAAGTTTATGATTATGATTATTATTAGTGACAATTATGCATTATGTTTTGTCTGGTAGTTATCATTAATGTGATGGCTTGTATCAACAATAAAGGTCAGCCTAGCAGAATAGCGGCTAGACCCATTTGTTGCGACAGACGGAACTTCATTGTTCCGCGGGCTATTTGTGGTTCCGCTCACGCGATCGGTAACTTCGTGCGTGGCTGTCGGGAGCTAGGTAATTCGAATCACGTTACAGTTTGTATGATTCAATTTGAGAACAGTTGTTTAATTTGTGAGAATTTTAAATTTCCCCACCCAACCCACCCTAATATGCTAGTTCGAGTTTCTCTTTTCAGGTTTGGTTTACGCGTTTACCGTCTAAGTTGACTGTCTCTGTGATACCAGGAAGACTGTATAGTTGGATCCTGGTTGACTGGTTTTTCATAACCATGATCTGAAATCGTTTTGAGGGTTGGTATAGAAACTGATTATCCCAGAGACCCAGAGGTGACTAGTTTTGTCCAGGCCTTTGGTTACGTTTTTGGTGGATGGCACCAGTGCACCATTCTACGAAGATAGCAATGTGTGTGTTTTATCCTCATCCGCTCGATGCTGTTGGCCGTCGGCCACAGGTCAGGTCACAGCTCTCTGGCCTTCGGTTGGCTCCTGGGGGCGGGAGGAGGGGCGATAGCAAATAATAATGGACTTATAACAGGGCTGTCAACTTTTGGGATTTGCTGGGAGGGAGAGATACAGACTCAATTTTTTTTCGTAAAACATCCGTCAGCAGCTGAAATCCTGATAAGTGGAGGGGGGGGGGGGGGGGGGGGGGTAGGGGTAGGGATGATGTTTTCCTCAAATCCGCACGAAAATTGCATGGTCAAAATCGTTGATACACACTTTATGAGGTAATTTTGTTGAGGCGGGAGATTTTATATGCTAGGCGGGAGTGCGGGAGAAAGAGTGTCTATGCGGGAGAGTTGACAGCCCTGCTTATAAAGGAAGTATATCAATATATCAACGTATAATGGAATATGACATTTTCAGAAGACCCGCGTAATACGCGTATAAGAGATATAGCGAAATGTCCTCCGCAGTCTAGCGGACTGGATTCGGTATCGAACAACTATTATGCGACAAATATTATAGTCTTCCGTAGTTTAGCGGAGTGGCTTGCTTCATTCTGGTGAGGGCTGCCAGACAATTATGATGACTATTGTTAAAGTCCTCCGTAGTTTAGCGGAACGGCTTGGGATCTGGTGATGAGGCTGCCAGACGATTATAAGGACAGTGGATGTCAGAACATAGTGAAATTACCTGATCAACCAATGAAATAAAAAGTCAAATTCTCGCAAATTTGACGCAGAACCGCAAATCAGAGTCTTGTGTTATAAAGTAACCTAAGAGTTAAATACAAAAGCAAAAGAAAGCTAATTCTCTGGGCTATGATTTAAAGCCAAAAAAAAATCATAATATAAAACCTTTCAAGGGCCGTCTTAAACCAGAGATAAACCCGATAAGGGCATTATTGGTTCTTTATAAAAACCCATCAAACATGTATGTGGTCACATTTATTAAGTTGGGACCCTATTGCGTCACATGCATACATTTGAGAAAAATTACATGTGATAATGCTCTAAGCCTAATAACTCAAAAAGTATAAATCCAAAGTGTGCAAAAGTATACATTGTTAGAAAGCTGAGATATCTAGGATATAGTTTGTTCCAGTATACAGGGTGATTTAGGAAATATATAGGGTGTAACAAAAGTAATATTACTATGAAATGTAATTTACTGTATGCTTCCTTATTTAAACATAAGTGCATTGAAATAAATATTGATCCCAGTTTTGAAAAGTTAAAGGCAAGGCCCTTCCGGTCATATATTTTTTTGTAGGGGTTAATTAGTGGTCAAACGAAAATACAGGGTGATCAATATGTGTCAATTTTCACATAATATTCTGTGTGGACAGTATGACAAAAATGTACATAAATGTTGTTTGTTCAAAAGAAACACTTAAATGAAGTTTATGAACATACCTTTCTGGTAGAAAGGTACAATTCATTCAAATGTTATTATACAGGGTGTCCAGAAATGAAGAAAACAAATTCGGCTGATTACTTACACCCTCATTTCTGTATTATGAATTGATTACAATGTTATGCCTGGCATTAATTGCACTGACATCTTGCTAACATACATAACGTAGTTAAATATGTTGATCTATAGAAATCAGCATTGGATATTGAACAATTTGAAAATGATATACTAGTAGGGTGACGGCGATGGACATGTTAATCCTAAACACTAAAAAGTGATATTATTGTGCGGATTTGGTGGATAGAATAAGCCCTTCCTAGGTAATTAGTATCAATATAATTAGCAAAGATTATCTAAAATATTAAGGAACACTCAACAATAGGTCCAACTTCATTAAAGCACTGCAGAGATATAGCCCACCCCCCAGTAACCATTTGAAATGGGTAATAATCTGCCGTTGATACATTTTCAGATGGTATTTGTTGTATGTAATTAATTAGTAATATTGATTAATTGGGGATGTAATTAACACTAATTAAGGTTTAGTAATTACAATAATGATACTAATCACACAAAATAATAACTAATATACGCAAGATTTAATCATTCATTTTCATCCTCCCCCGCCTCCACCCTGACTAATTGTAATTAACGAGTTATAGTAATTAATCTCAACTTGATTTATACATTTTTCTTATAGATACTGTTGAAGCAATAAATCCAAATGAGACTAGATATACTCAATTGTGATGTATGGTTTGAATATTATAAGTATTTGAATGGCAAAAAGGCGAAAAAAATGTGACAAATCCACCCTTTTTAGGGTCCCAACTTTAGAAATGTGACCATGTATGTTTTCTTTGGATCACAATTAAACACGATTGTACTCACCAGCATACGGAGCTGTTTTCCGGCATGTCGGTAGTGTTCCTATGCTTGTCCATCGACGCTATTACTCACTATCTGCTGAACGGTGAACATTGCGTGAGCATTACCAAACGCTGGAAAAACCCAGCAACGCTATTACTCACTTACTGGTACTGCTGAACGCAACGGTGAAAATTGCGTGAGCATTACCAAGCGCTGGAAAAACCCAGCGACACTAGTATTACTATTATTTTTACTAGGGTCAAAAGTGTAGGCTTTTTTTTGGCGTTTTACTTGCACAAGCGGGTTGTTTATACACACAAGAGGAGGTTTATGGGAGCACTGCACCAAATCAATTCGCATGCGCAATTCGTGTAATCCTGTAGTAGTTCCGGAAAAGCACGAAGACTCACTAGGCTTGTAAATGTGAGGTTTTCGGGCAATTTGTTTCTCTGGGGATGGTATTGTTTGTATTTAAATGAACGAATGGGACCTATCCGTTTGCACCTACAATGATAAAATACGATATTTTTAATTTATCGACCTAAATAGTGCCCAGGGCGTAAACAATGGTGAACAGGCATGCCAGAAAACGTGAAAAAGTGAGGGCGCTGTGTGCAGGTACGTAGCGGACAATTTAGGTTGATAACCCCTCATGAAACAGGGCTTAAATTAAAGTTGAGATGTTACTTAAAATGGTCATAGGTGACAAGTATGCCATAAATGTAACCGAAGGGTAGAAAAGGTGTCTTGAAAAATGGCACTTTTACACGTATTTCAATGAGAAAGATATTTGGTGTGGTGCGCCCTTTACAAGAAAAAACCAGGTCTCTCTCACGTACATAACTAGATATTTAAAACACAATTGGTCAAAGTCGGAGAATAATATTAACAGGGGACACGGAATAAGGAGATTTAGACAGTGTATGACGTATTTCAGCAAAAACCTTTATTAAAGGGACACAAAGTCATGTTTATTTTTTAAAATTTTTGATTGATTTACTTCAGATTTCAAGATGAACATTACAAATTGCCTTTATTGTTGTTTCTACTCCCAAAAACACCCTAACCCTAACCTTAACATAAGTTTTATTATTAAATGTAAAAAGATGAATCCCACGGAACCAGGAACAAAACACACCAAGGATCAGAAAACTGATACAAGAGGATATCTCGAAAATATAAAAATGCTAAGAGTAAAAGCAAGATATACCAACAGGGTGTGGGGAAACAGGTAATAACAAGGGCGAATAAAGCGATAAACAGATAAATAACAAAAAAGCAATAACACACGGAAATGCACTGGGACAAGCAATGACAATTGCTGTGCAATAAAACAACAAAGATATGGTAACAATAAAGGCCGACGTTTCAAGTGGATATACCACCCTTCATCAGGGACAAAATATAAAAACTATGTTAAGAACTATAAATAAGATAATGAACTAGGACAAGTCACCACTGTATTCATAGCACAATGCCCGTAGTAGATGTTGACTACTAGATACCCAAGTTAACACTAACCAAACTACAAGTTCACTATAGAATAAAGATCCATGTTGCTAGGCAAACTAACAAAACATGTACAATAAATCAATAGACAACACATCATGCATATGCATGAGTGATGTTAAGAAGACAATAGACAGGAAATGGCTAAACAATAGATAAATATATGCGACAGAAATAGTAAATTAACTAGTCCTAATATGAATGAACTGAGTGAGTGGAAGGGGGGGGCATAAATAATATAAATTAATAATAAATAAATAGAAGAAAAAACCCCAAATTAATCAAAAATTACATAAATTAATGAGGAAAAAAAAAAAAAAAAATCATGTCATCGGTTGGTCTATCAGCCCTGAAGCCACACTGCCTCTCAGGAAGTACCTCAGTTATGGACAGGAGAGAAATTCGTCTATGATTTCCATAGTCACTTTTATCACCCTTGTTCGTGTAAATGGTAACAATCGTTGCGTCTTTAAAGTAGTCAGGGAGACATTGGGTTTGCCAGCAATCATTGAATAGGTCTAATAATTCAGTCTTTAGTAAATCTGATGTATCATGTTCATCCACAGTGATAGGTTCACATAGCTCCTCTTTTGTTGTTATAGTAGTGAGCCCTTGAAAAGCTTTGTGGTCAGCGGCATCTTGCTGGTCATGACATAAATTGTCCACTTAGGAGCGCTATTAATTCGGTCTGGTAAACCTATTGTTATCAATTACTACGAGAGGATTGCCCAGTGCGCGTGTACAACCAGGCAATCATATTTATATTCGGGGCGTGTACGAGCGGTACTACTTGCTAACTGCATGGGTCCATTATGTTGCAGCCGGTTGGTTGCACACGAGAATTATGTCATATAGCAACCAGCTTTGATGGAAGGCGAATATTTAAATTTGGTGCCGGTTTTTAGAGCACCAATTTACATGAATTTATAGCGCTGCTAAGCGGGCCTTGTAGCCTAATGTTAGTAGAGTACAGAAGTGTTCCCTCCAACGCTCAGTGATATCATTCAAATTGGTGCACAGCCTGCTCCCATCTGCAGTTTTCAATGGGTCTACTTCTTGCATGGTCCATAGATAGTTTTTAGACTTGAGTGTCATTTCTGCTCGACATTACTTCAAGCTCAGCTATTTTTTATTCCACAATTTGTCCTTCAAAGCTCCGATCTCCTTTTGAACTTTGGATTTTATGTTCTTCCGCTACTTAAATGATCTAACAATGCTTTAATTCTGTCATCTGGTTCTTGGAACCAGTCAGCATTTTTTTCTTTTAGGATGACTAAGTATTTCGATAGTGGTTGAGAAGATGGATTCTGTAAGGTGTTTCCACTGTTCTTCAACATTATTTGGATCTGAGGTGATTTTGTTGCTTGAAGAGGTTTTGTCATTGCTGTTTCAAGTTTCCTTTGGTGTTCTTCATCTTTCAACTTGACATCTAATTTCTTGGGTGCAATGCTTGGAGTTTTCGCCTTGGCAGAAGGAGACGGAGTCTGTTTTGGAACGTACCATGTAGTTAGTGATGGTCAGTTGAGCATTCTGCTCCCCTCATTGCTTTTGTTAATAAGACATCAGCAAGATCTGTCCTACGAGTCGCAATGTAGTCAAGTAAATGAAAATGCTTTGACCGAGGGTGCATCCAAGTGAAGAAATTCTTCTCTGGTTGAAAGAAAAGTATTGGTAACACACAAGTTTCTTTCCAAGGTCACCATTAGTGTTCTTTTTCCTTTGCCAAATTTGCCAATTACACCTTCATAGATACTATGCAATGATCCTTGCCAATCCTCGCATTATAGCCCCCCCCCCCTCCACCCCACCCACACCCCCCCCCCCCCCCCCCCCCCCAGAATAAGCAGTTAGTCCGCCCTGAGTACATCATCAACTACTTTAGCCAGCTCTTGGTAAAAAGACTCCTTTCTTCATCCGCATATGACATGGTTGATGCATATACATTAATAATACTTAATTAAGAAACGGTACTTTCCAACGGGAACACGTAATTGTATGAGACGTTCGGATATTCCTGTGGGAAGTGTTGGTATTTTATTAGCACTTTTATTAAAGATGGCGAATGCTACCTGCATCCCTTCTTCCATTGGTTTCCCAATCAAGGATGAATCTGGTCTTGTCCTTCGATCCTTGTGTAAAGCGGCAATATCAATGTTTTATCTTGTCAACTCCTTGGTTATTAAAGCAGTTCTTTCTGGTCTTGAGTCATTATCTAGCATTGTTTGCACAATCCACGTGGTTACAGTTAGTTTTACTTTTGTTTGTAGTTTTACCGCTGTCAAAAAGACCCGCAGCTGAGCCAGCTCTATTTACCAAACCTTTTCTAGGGGCTTCCCCTTCCGAGGCAGGCAGTGCTATTCCTGTAGAGGGCTGACTAGGCACTCACACAGCTGCCTCTTCTCGGTTGTTCAACAATGTTGCGACCACCTTGAGTGTGCATTGGATTTTAAACAAGGAAAACAATACATTTTGTTGCATTTTGGAAGCCATCTTTGTTTTAGAGTGCACCTGAGTGTCTAGGAAACTTTAAACCAGTCTCACTGAGTTTATTACCCCCTAAAACCTAGGAATATATACCGAATTTACATCTCTAGGGTGATTAATACTTTTCAGAGTTATAACCATTTTATGATATTGGCGGCCATCTTGGACGCCATCTTTGTTGAGTGTCTAGGAAACTTTAAACCAGTCTGACTGAGTTTTACCCCCTAAAACCTAGGAATATATACCGAATTTACATCTCTAGGGTTTAATACTTTTCAGAGTTATAACCATTTTATGATATTGGCGGCCATCTTGGACGCCATCATTGTTATAGAGTGCACCTGATTGTCTAGGAAACTTTAACCCAGTCTGATTGAGTTTATCACACCCTAAAACCAAGTCTGATTGAGTTTATCACACCCTAAAACCTAGAAATAAATAACGGGAAAAGGGTGATTAATACCAGAATTATTGCCATTTTATGATATTGGCGGCATTCTTGGACGCCATCTTTGTTGTAGAGTGCACCTGGGTGTCTAGGAAACTTTAAAACAGTGTGATTGAGTTTATCACATCACACCCTAAAACCTAGGAATAAGTACCAAATTTACATCTCTAGGGTGATTAATACCAGAGTTATAGCCATTTTATGATGTTGGCGGGCATCTTGGGGTTGAGGTGTTTTTTATCACAAAATGACTCGCCTATACTGTGATTCTCAGCGGCTATCACTCCGATACAACAACTATGAAATTATTCCAAGGTTTGTTGGCGGGATATTCAAATGTGAAAAATGCAATGTGTGTAGTGTCAATTGAAAAATCACTATATTTCGCGGACAAACAGGTATAGGGTTGTGCAGTAAAAAGGTTAATCAAAAGTAAAACGCGATTGACCTCATTTTTTCACACAAAATGAATAATAAATATATCGTTCTTGCAACGTTTAAGAAGTTTCAAATTTCAATTTGGTATTAGAAACAAGAAGGTTTCTTTCCACTAGTGCAGTGTTATTTTTTACTCACCCTGTATAACAACGATGTCCAACTTAAAAGAACAATACAATCGACCGCATTTATGTCAGACAATATAACACGGGTACGGCTAAACACAATACATTTATGTCAGACAATATAAAACAGGTACGGCCTAAAAACAATACATTTATGTTAGACAATATATTTAGTCTTGCTTATATTGATTTATTTCCTCATTCATTTATGTAATTTTTGATCATTTTCTTTTTCTTCTTCTATTTTATTTATTATTAATTTATATTATTTATGCCCCCACTCAATTCATTCATATTAGGCCTAGTTAATTTACTATTTCTGTTGCTTATATTCTCCCATTGTCCAGCTACTTCCTGTCTATTATCTTCTTAACATCACTCATGCATATGCATGATGTGTTGTCTATTGATTTATTATACATGTGTTGTTAGTTTGCCTAGCAACATGGATATGTATTCTATAGTGAACTTGCTAGTTTGTGCTAGTGTTAACTTGGATGCCTAGTAGTCAACATCTATTACTGGCATTGTGCTATAATTACAGTGGTGGACTTGTCTAGTTCATTACCTTATTTTTAGTTCTTAACACTTTTGTTTTTATATTTTGTCCCTGATGAAGGGTGGTATATCCACTTGAAACGTCGGTCTTTATTGTTACCATATATCCTGAGTAGTCTCAGCTATATCTTTGTTGTTTTATTGCACAGCAATTTTCATTGCTTGTCCCAGTGCATTTCCGGGTTTTTTGTTTGTTTTTGTTGTTATTTATCTGTTTTATCGCGTTATTCTCCCTTGTTATTACCTGTTTCCCCACACCCTGTTGGTATATCTTGCTTTTACTCCGTTGGATTCATCTTTTTACATTTTATACATTTAGTCTGTTAATATAAGACAGATGACTATTAGCAAAAGTACATGGAATTTCAGGCTAGTACAACTTATAACACCATAGAGTGTTAGTACGTGTAGCACATGCATAACAGGTTAATTATACCAGACTTATACTATATTTATACGTACTGCCCTCTTTGGTAGAGAAGCGGTAAATATTAGCGGTTATAATAGCCGATGAGGGCCACATCTGTGCACTGTGAGTGTAACGCTATAGGGAAATTACAATTTTTTTGGTGGCTATTTTATGAATGAATAAAGTATACTTCATCCATAAAAGTACACAATTCTTTGAAGAGTGGGATACAGGCTACCGGCTGGCGTAATTTGTGGATACACATAGATTTGCAATGAAAGACAGTGAGCAGGAGAACAGCGATGACATGCTAATTAAGTGAAACTTCGTACTTTCAGGCTAAATTTCTTAAAGAGAGTAGTTTCAATTACAGAATAAGTTGCGGTAGCTGATAAAATGTGCTTTAAGCTTTTCATTTATATCAAATCTGTGGTATTTACCAGCCTAACAATGTGTTAAAATGTACACCAAGGTATACCTTTTGAGTTGACCTTAGGCGTGAAAAGGTAGGTTGATGTACAGCTATGTACAGCTATGCACAGTCTCACGGTACACTATAGGGGCATGTACATTCATATGCACTCCATGTATTTGTATTTGGCGCGCATAGTTAGTCTGCTTAGCAGCAGGATTTAATAGCGCGTGCAAGGGTCCAATTGTCATATCGATTGGCTGATATTTACAATAGCATGCACACAATCTTACAGAATCAATACCTCCTTGAGCAACTCATTAACATAGAGGTGAACCTTTGGTGACTACGGTTGATATGTTGCTAGCAAGTGGTTATATAACCTTGGTGTAAATCCAATATGTTGGAGACTTCCAATAACTTTTGAAGGGCGATAGAGGGCAGGGGGCGCAATTTATACTTCTAATATATGTGGTAGGCCAATATACATTAGTCAATATTGAACAATATCTAATGCCTATAACTTGAGGTTTTCCCATTGCGGCGATAACGACCTTGAAATGAACTGAATTTAAAACAGTATATCTTACTTACTTACTGATTCTGACGAAATCGAATACGCAAAGAAAATAGCGACTGCTTCACACCTAGAGTAGCGGATACGTCCACCTATAGACGTTGTTCGTAATTGGCGCACTTACCGTCAAAAGAGGGCAGTGCTATCCAACTGAGTATGCTCATAGCAATTAGTGCTCCGAAAACGAGGCTAGTTAAGTAGTCGAGACGAGAGTGATGTAGTTTTTCAATGCGGTGAATTTTGCACTTAATCATAAAAATTCGTCATACTTCTGAGCTGTTCAATATTTGACCTTATTACCTTCGTGAAATAAAGTTGAACGGATAAACTATTTATTCCACGAGTTTGAAATGAAATGTTTGCTGGTAACCGACACTATCTAGGAAAATGTAGAAGTTCACAGTTCATTATATTGCAGTAAAAGTACGAGATAGTATGTTTATCGGCGTGACATCGAGTATGTCTCCCTCTTTAGTTGTCGCCAATTATGAATAATGTCTATAATGTATTGCTAACCTAACCTACGTCCTGGAATGGATAATTTACGTGAAACAAACACACAGAATTCCATATTGGAAGACACTCGGTTGAATATTTTAAAATGATTATTGGTAGGCAATATCAATGTCATACATCACTGAATAACTTAACATTATCTGAGTAAATGGGTGATACGGAATACCTCCGAGCACAGATAGTCCTCCGAGTGAATGGATGACAAGGATCCAGCCAGTAGGGAGGTCACGCTGCATGTCATATTTTGTTATACGCAAGAAAACAATGGAGTATCAGTGACTGCAATATTTGCTAGAAATAGCTTCGGAAAATGGTCTATTTGGGCATCTCAAAAACTAAGAAACGTTAAAAATTATGTAGAATTATAGAGGAGGGTCAATAACATCTGCAGAACGGCAAAATGTATAGTTTTAAACACGTTTGGTGACCAAATTCATGTCGTACAATGTCGGAAAATTAACGTTTTGAAAATCCGTGGTCTTCAAAATTATAGGAATCCTAACTCATTCTAAACCTCACCAAATCATGAAATGAACCCTCGTCTACAAAAAAGTCCATGTACGTATTACTCTATCTGCTTGGAGATAGCGAAGACCACGGAAACCTCATAGCTTTATACCACGGAATAAAATCTACCATAGACATTACATGGCGAAAATCGTACAGATTTGCACTGCAGACCTCTGTGTAGGGAGTGTTGACAATAGCATGACAATAGCAAGGTCGTTTGACTATTGTGTTTGTGCATGTTTGTGACGACTGACCCCGTTTAACAATCTTTATAGCTTTCATATAGGGCTTGGGTGACCTAACTATTGACTGGATCGATGAGACTATGACCTGTAGATTTAGTTTCACCGTGTAATTTATAGTTACCTTTAAAATATTATATTAAATGAAATCCCCTGCTACACAATATGCACTTAATAAAGGGTTAATAAACTGGGAAGAAGTTTGAAATGTCGCAGTTCGGTGTGAATGGACGGCCATTAAAGTAAAACACTATCCAAAATACTAAAATAAGGTCTCATTACAAAATCATAAAGACGTCAACTGATTATCAAAAGACGTCAATTACGACCAATACGCCTCAAATATTGTGAAAGATATTTAATGTGGATGACTGTCTCAAATAGGGATAAATGTGTTTGAACATCTCAAATGTTAATACAGATCTCAATGACTGAAAAGGTGGGAAATATTTGAACAGAGAGACAGTTCTCCAGAAATAGCGTGAAAGGTATCAGAGGGCAATACAGATCTCACACCGCACGAATGATCTCAAACACGACAGTGATGTTTGTTTGACATTGTCCTCTCAATTTGTTTAAGTCTCAGTTTAAGACCTTTCTTCCATTACAGTTTGAGCCCGTTCTCTTAGTTGAGATCTTCCTCTCCGTTTGAGACCTTTCTCTCCGGTTTTTTTAATTTTTTGTTTGTTTTTGTATATACATGTACGAGTAAAACGCAAATGAGAACAATAGCCCAACAGACATTATCAAGGTTTGCAATGACAATATATTATGGCTAGAAATCTGGTGCAATAGGAGCACAATTCGTTATCTCTCCTGTGCTGAGACGTATGAATGATAATCGGGAGAGTGCGCTGCATGCATTTTGGGGTGTTAATTTGTGTTAAAACTAAAAACATAATTATTGACTTTGAACATTCATAAATTCATTATTATAATAGGAACTTTATTATTTTTATACATGACCGTGGAATATGAGAGACAGTTTTTGGAAAAATTCACGACTCAATATCATGATTGGTAACGAAACCAGTAGACATTTTCAAAATCTTGACATTTCATTTTTACCAAAAATTCTGTGTTTTCTCAATTGTATATATTGGCGACATTTGGTAATGATACCAACGTGTGGGGAATAAGATTGGCTTTAAGATGAGGGTACTATGAGAAATGTTGAACAATTCTATCACGTTCTCGGCCCTAAAACATGAATGTAGGTTAAAACGAGGCGCAAAAAAAGGTCATTGACCGCTAGTAGCACTTAAGACCAGTGTTTTCATAAGGCCAAGGGTATGGGCTTATACAATATCATAACCAGATTGACTGTCAATTTGTTCCGATAGGAACAATAGCGGCTCTCCGTCTATTTGCATGGAAGGCAATGCCATCCATATCGCCAACTGCCCCAAAAATACCACCAGATGTGCCCCCTTCATGACGGAAGTTCCCCATCGGTTGCAATTGGGTAATTTGGTGATTGAGGATGCGTTTACCTACATTGTAAGCCAAAAATCGCGGTATCATGATATGTCCGGGTCATCATGGACTTTTGACTAGCCTACAAGGTGGTGTTTAGCAAATTCGCTACTTTTAATGCCATGCAGGTCGTGACAATGGATATATTCGAGTTCAAGTTCTTAATTTCTTCGCTCGAAACTCTTTAGGTTTCGTATATATAAGCCTAAATTTAACATTATTTTGGTACGAAAAGCGGTTCACCTCTTGACACTGTCAAGAAATTGTTGCGTTTCTTGAATGAAGCCAGAGCCATTTCTAATGGGATTGCGGCACAAAATCGATCTGCAAATTCCCTGGTTTGTCGTATTAAAAATCTTCGGACAGCAACAAAATCTACAGGAACTATACTTTTTGTTTAGTTCAATAATAGACTTAAGTTGATTCACCGTGCTAAAGCCTATACAGGGTGAGTCAAAAAAAAGTTTACTCAACTTCAGCGATTTTTTTTAGAACAAAGTATTCGTTTGTTTTCAAAACAATTTACTACGGTATAAAGACAAATTAATTAGCTTTGATATAAAATTTATCTGGTTTAGATTGGTTGAGGGAAACTTATTTTACGCTGTTTTGAATGAAAGTGACCAATTTAACGTCCGAACACGCTTCCAGATCTTGACCATTATATTTCATAAGATACGACCAATACAAAATTACAATACCGACAGCGAAAGGATCAATTCCTTTGTTATGAAATGATTATAGTGTGGTAATTGTGTCATAAATAGGCCTTAAAGCTGTCAGGAGACAATTTTGAACAAGTCTATTGTCTACTTAATTCTTTTAATAAACAAGATGTGTAATGCTTTACATCATAATCCTAGTAAACATTATTAAACTCGTAAGCTTGAAATCAAAAACCGTGTTTTTGGTGAAAAAACAGCTCCTGTACAGAAATAGTCATATTTACTTAACGGTATCATCAAATAGCGTGATTCTTTTTCCAGATGATAGCAAAGAAATGGCGCAATCATTTAAAGTTTTGGTTGCCTTGATTTTGTGGTCAAAAATATTTTTTTAGATTTTTTCAATTAGGGTAAACTTTTTTTTGACTCACCCTGTACGGGAAGATTGTCCTCTTTAAGGGATCGAGGTGTCAACCCTTTTTTATTGAATTTATCAAGCACTGTAACCTTTAAACTAATAATGTAATATACATAAAAATATACAATTTTTGAAATGAAATGAGTCGGAGAATCCATTTTTGGTTTTAAATTTTCCAAAAAATAGTGATTTTTACATTTTTTCAGCCACATTTTTTCAGACAACCTAACAAAATCAGTTTTTGGTTAAAAATACCAACATTTTACCGAAATTATCTAAAGTTAATTATCTAGGATCAGGTGGTTTTTTTGGCTTACTTTTTTTAGTTTTGAAAATATTGACCAAAAAGTGTAAAAAATGTGAGATGAAAAACAAAATGTTTGCACTTTTTGGTCAATCATTTCAAAACTAAAGATTTTAAAGCCCAAACAAAAAAACAGATCCTAGATAATTGACTTAAGATGATTTTGGTGAAATTTTGAATTTGATAAAAATCACTATTTTTAGTGAAATTCGATACCAAAATAGATTCTCTGCCTCATTTCTTTAAAAAAAAAAGGTATACTTCTATGTACATCAAATTTATAGTTTAAAAGTTACAGTGCTTGATAAATTTGGCGCCAAAAGGGGTTGACACTTCCCGGATTGTTCTTGTTTAATTTTTTTAGAAAAATGGTAAGTTTGTGGATTGACAAAAATCGAAAACATATATATACTTCTTCATGAATAATTCACTCACCATAAGTGTCAACGGACTTCCAATACAATGTAAAGATTTCTATTCAATGGTGTATGGTCGATGACGTCATGGTTATTGGTGCTCAAATGTGGGTAGCGGTATGGTGTAGAAGTCCCAAGTATGCAAATGATCTCACTGAATACAATGTCATGCTCTACCACACATCTACCCAGTACTCAACAACGGAATAAATCTCATAATCCTCATTTGCATACTTGGGACTTATACACCATACCCTTACCCAAATGTGCCGCACGTGCATTGTATAATTATAACTTCATCGACACCGGGACTTTCGATCGCCGCGAATTTTAAAAATTGCATGTTGAGATATGGCAGTTTTAATTCGTTTTTGTCATAAGCATGATTTTTTGTTCTGTATAATTACGCAATTTGAGCTCGGTAATTATTTTTCTAACATATAATGGACCCGGGACCGGGAATACACTGCTGTGCTTGTTGGACACCCCCTTCATTCAATTGGTGAAATTATGACACCAATAAGGGTGCATACCCCAAACATATACTTGTAAACTCTTTATTTAATTTAAACGTTTGTGCCCATTTACTTCCCGATATAGTATATTTCAATAAGTTACCATTGACAAGTTACCCATTGTTCTAATGGGTAATTGCATAAGGAACTAATAAGTAAAATTATGATTGGGATAGGTATACAAATATTATTGATATTATTTTTAATCAAAATATGAAGAAGAAGAAGAAGAAAAAAAATCGATATTTTTTTAATATTCTTACCATTAAGGTTCTATCTAAATTCCAATAGCATATTTTTATTCCTTGTGGGATTACCGTTCAGACAAAAAATACTTTTTATGGGGTAGAACAAGTAGTTATTGCGATATGCTAATTTGAATCTCAGATGGTGTAAAATGTAAAAATCTGGACATGCAACGGAAAGGGTGGCGAGTTCAAAACATATGGCCGTAACCATGTTATTTAAAATGTACAAAAACAGCAACTGTTAGAGCGCCCTGTTACACAAGAGAAGATATCGGTATCTTCCTAGAAACCAGTGTGTCCGATCGAATTACCATGTCTTATTAACTTACACTACTGCTGTTGACAAATTTAAAGAGGCATTAAAGCATAATGCATTGTGGGACCTTTTCTTGCTGGCCATACTTTTCTATCGGCTATTGTCATCATTTGAGTCAGATAGTTGAATGTATTCACATCTACAGAAATACTCACAAAGGATTGGTAATATCGATCCATGTCTGTATGGAGCATACACGCATGATATGCCTAACAAAGCGGGCATTTCAAAAGTGTATTTCACACACGGGTGCCCACACAGGTGCAGTAAAGCTATCGGATTTTGGACCGGACAGAAATCATAACCTTCCCACAATGCATTATATATTTATGTTTTGGAGCTTTTAAAAGTGATATTTCCCTCTATAACATGAATCGTTAGTGAAAAAAATAACAAATTGATAGAGCAGAACTTTGCAATGGTGTGTTTTATTTTACTAACGATTCATGTTTACCCAGTTTATTCTGAACCAGGAATGGGAACCATGTACAAAATTATGAGAGTGCACGTTTGATTAGACATAGTAATGCGACCAGCCACAATGGTTTCTGGGAAGCTCCTCTTTTCTTCTCTTCTGTTACACTGCCTTTTTAAAATTGCTTTGATTAGACGGATGACTTTGGCTAGTTTTCGAAAGAAATAATAACATCTATAAAAGTACCGCTGTTTTATAATTGGTCATAGGTTCCTCCTTTTTTATTTTGACACCATGACTTTTATATTATAAATGGAAACCATCCCAATTCGTTTCACTTTCTCATTGCAATGTTATTATATGATATTGGTACATACATTTCATATTCCAATTGATGGGGATACCCTCGGTGTAAGACATTCATAAGTTAAGACTAGCGTAAAGTCCCATTACGGAATAAAGCTATCTATCGCATTCTCAACACATTTACGCTGAGAGAAAATGCTATGTATGCACTGGATAATCGCTGGGGATATCGATCACACATGCTATACTACCCATGCATGACAGTTTGAATTTGAATTAGCCCGCTCAGGGGAAATGTGCAGTGATCAAAACGGGACAACTACGGAATATATGCTTGGTATTGGTGGTGTATTGAAAATGCGAATTTTGAAAAGTCACGAATTGTCTTTAAATGGGGCTTATTATGGCTTACATGTATGGCTAATTTATGGCTTACATTGTTGTTTGGTGACATGTCTGGTACCGCAATGTGTCTATAAGATTCATCCAAATGTCTATCGAGCCTGATTGGTCAACAAATAATTGCAAGTCACTCTATAGGACATAGGGCTTTCTTTTGTTGAGCACTTTATTTTCACAAGCAAATCCTTTCAATCATAGTTTGCAATTAAATAATAATAATAATAATAATAATAATAATAATGATACATGGGATTTAACCAAAATAAACCAAAACCGAACCAAACTAAATTACATTAAGCAATGACTGGCAACAAAAATTGAACTACGTAAATCAAGTTTTACTGACTATACTAAATGTCTTAAACAATCATTAAAATATACAAAATACTGAATTTCTAGATGCATAAAATGCTTGGCTGACGTCAAAATAAGATTTCTACAAACTCATGTACTAATTATCTTTGGGTCAACAACCTGCCAAATAAAGTGTTAAAAGTAGGCTGAAACGACCTACAATCTTGGACACGTTTTGGGCATTATGTGCAAAAGAAATGTCTCGATCTTTAAAGGTAGATGTTCTGATTGCTGGCCCGATTGTCAACTTGATGTTGTCTATTTTACATGAAATGTCATCCTTAAAATGGTCGCATTCCAAATTTTGAGTTGCATTACTCCAATTGTTCTTATTTTAGAAGCACGCGGCCCGGTCACGAGAAATGTGCCCATTCACCACATCTTAACCCATAATTTCGAAATGGAACATTTCTGGCCCCTAAAATTTTACAGACATAATAAAATAAATATGGGGATTCTTCAAATATCAAAATATCTTGATGTGAAGGGAATCATAGCCAAAAAACCGGTAATCAGAACATACACCCTTAAATTATGGCGAACATATAGGTTGTTTGACTCAGTTGTTTAAACTTGAAAACATGTCCTGCACTGTTTGGTCGGGGGGAAGTCCTGTTGGCACTGCAGTGGTACTAATGCGTCCCTTAGCTACGGCAAACACAGACATACTAAATATTAAACATAAAGTATACATTCACAAATAACAATTATATAATGATATGCTTGAATTCAACCATGTGATTGTTTTTACTATCATTAGGGGAGGTTGGGGCAACTGGTCCGGTTAAGCATATTTCATGATATATAAGATTAAAGCTCGTGTAAATATTTATGGAATTACTATGAAAATATCACCCATGTAACTGTTTACATATAAGGGAGGTTGGGGCAACTGGTCCGGTTAAGCATATTTCATGATATATAAGATTAAAGCTCGTGTAAATATTTATGGAATTGCTATGAAAATATCACCCATGTAACTGTTTACATATAAGGGAGGATGGGGCAACTGGTCCGGTTAAGCATATTTCATGATATATAAGATTAAAGCTCGTGTAAATATTTATGGAATTGCTATTAAAATATCACCCATGTAACTGTTTACATATAACATATAATCAATGTTAAAAAGATCTAAAGAAAAGGCCAATTATCACTTACTGAAAACATTACCTGGCACGGACCAGTTACCCCATCATTGGGGCAACTGGTCCTATATGTTCCAACGGTTAGAATACACAGAAATCAGTGAATGACAACACGGAAACTAGGCAGTATTTTCTTTACAAACACATTTCCATGTTATTTAATATGTTAAAAGGATACATGTCTCATGAAACCCATGTTTTATACAGTTTTCGCGGTTAACGTGTAAATAGCAGTATACTAATAGTGTGCAAAGCAAGCGAAATTTTCGACTGCACATTTATTAGATAAAACGGTATGAACCTAGTTAAATGGTTACATGATTGTGATATTCAGATGCCCCATACATTTGTCTATATATACCCCTTTCTTTAATGATTTTATTTACTTCATATAATCATCATTTAGTACTTATAATAAACCATCTTGATATTTAGCCAGCTTTTCATGTTATAGGGGAAGTTAGTCAATATGACAATGATGACCCAACGGTTAATATACACATAAAGCAGTGGATAAAATAAATAAATCATGATATTTCGTCATTGCAAATACCTTTACAGACACCATTCAAAATATAATAAAGATGTAATTCATAATACCGAGGTTTTAAACCATTCTAAAGCAATTTCATGTCATATTGTAATCCTTTAATAGCAGAAATAGTGGTATTAGACCCAAAATGCCCCAAAATGTGTAAGAACTAGAAAGAATGTAAATTATTTCATCTATTCACATTTCATTACCGAGTCATGTTTTATTGAAACTAACACCTAATTTTCAAAATGAATTTTACAATTTTGATTAAGTTTTTGCAGGCGGACCAGTTGCCCCATACCCCTTCGGACCACTTGCTCCAACAAATTACTTCGCACTTTGTCGAGATGAAACATTATTCAAACAGGCCTGTGACGTAATCAATTTTACGCCAACATGTTTTAAAACATACCACCATTTGTCATAATAATCAATAACTCCAATACATTTCAGAAAAAAGGCAAAACTGCATTTTTGTTTTTAGCCATTACACAGATTTCTGCAGCCAGCGAGTATCTTTGAATTCGCAAATATTACGGCTTTCGGGTCCTACAAGTAGACGAGTAACTTTAGATAAAATAAGAAATGGTGTACTTTGTTATTTACAAATTCATAAACTAATAACTCTACCAAATGAATACCCGTGATAATGATAATATCGCAAATACAAACTACCAATGTCCCATGTTAGCAATATGCGCCATTTTACGGTCATTTCAACCACAACCTATGGTTTTAATCATATTTCGGAAAGTCCCTAAGCACACTACAATATAGCACGCATCAAATGTATTATGCACCTAGCATCTTAAGACGACTGTACTGCATGTATATATTTACTGTTGCATATCTGTCAATCATATAAAGTACATTAAACATGATCTAAACCCATCTTCATATATCGCCCATACTATCTGTGAATTAGCAGCTTCCGTTTATTTCCAGCTTTTCTTTAAGCACTCTAATTTTACTATTGACTTCATCCCATTCCAGATAACTGCCCTCTAGATGTCTACTGCTAGTCGCTGTAACAGTGAACTGTTCACGGCCATGAAGTGTACGACGATTGTTGAAGCACAGTATATCGCCTGTGTAAGAGATACATATTGAATTTATAATAGAACTTTAATAGGCACAGTTTTCACATTTAACAATGAGTGTACAAAAACACCCGTTACAAATACAGGCTGTAACAAATAAAATATATTAAAAATATTTCCCGTAGATTTCTGTTTCGAATTTTAATGGCTTGGGGGAATTTTTTTAGTTTTCGAATAAGCTTTGTTTCATGACATTCGATGGTCGGTAAGCAGAGATAGGATCAATTGTCTAAAGTAGTCATGAAATCACCTGGGCCACTTTTGGTTTAATCAATGGTAAAACCACTTGGATGAATATGAATGGAATCGAACCAGGAACATATAGCAGTAGAGCGCTCTTGTTAGACAACAATGGTTCATTTCACGACGAAGGTTAGGTCTTTACAAATATTATTTATTTATTTTATGAAAACATTTATTCAAATTAAATAAAACTATTTGAAAAAGAATTATATTGTTCTCTTTAAAGCTGGCCTACCACTTTGGCAGTTCACCACAGAGGAACTGGTCATACACCTGTTCACTTGATGACAGACTGTACAGAGTTTACATGGAGAAATTGTAACATTGTCAAATCCCCAAGAGAACTGGATGTAGCTAGAAACCCAGAGTGGTAGTTTGCCTTTAATGTTCCTTGCATGATACCCTAATCATTTAATTTATACAAGATAATAAGATTGTATAATATTGTGAAAGTGGCTCAACCCGATTTCTAGACGACTTAGTAGATTAGTCATAAATGTTAAACGCAAGTAGTTAAAAGACCAAATAAAATGATTCTGGTAGCCGAAACGGAACTTAACACAGAGTGTAAAAGATTTTGACATTGCATGATTTTAACATTGGATTAAAAATAAAATTGCGATTGTATAACTTTTTTTTGTTACAGTCTGTAATAGCATACATCTAAATTGCTCAACAAAACAACAAAGATTAGCTATGATTATCACCATTTAATGTCAATCCGTGACGTTTCCAAATTAACATATTTAATACACTACGCGGGAGAAAAGACCGAAAGTTACCAAGTAAAAATATCCCTTGTTTGTCCAGTATTCATCACTGCACATTTCCATGCGCAGGCTAATTCAAATTCAAACTGTCATACATCATATACATGGGTAGTTTAAAATGTGTGATCGATATCCACAGCGGCCATGCAATGCAATACACAGCATTTTCTCTCCGCATAGTGTCTTGAAAATGCGAATTTGGAAACGTCACGGATTTTCTTTCAATGGGATGGCTTCCATTGGGGTTTTTTGTGGCAAGTTTTACCAAAGTGCCTAAAAGGTTCATTCAAATCTAGTCTGTTACGTTTGGTCATACCATGATTGGATAGGACATAAACAAAATGTATGCCTTTCTTTTGTTGATCACTTAATTGAAAAGATGTACATGACGTATGTATTGCCCATATTGTTTATTATACAGTTTGCACGAGATGAATACATCAATCGATTTATTGTCATAGTTATCTTAGAGCTTGATCTGCTAAATTTAACTTGATCTGCTAAATTTAACTTGATCTGCTAAATTGATGGCTCTTTTGCCGTATATGGTATTATTTTTCATCAATGCCGCTTTTGGTTAAATATGACAGCCGAAATTGTTCGATAACCCAGCACGTCGCAGTATTTTGTTTGCACGGACTACTGACACTTTTGGTGTCATCACTCATCAATGCTACCGGATGAGATGTGTGATGACTTATCCTGTTAGTGACATAGAGACACTCTTGTAAGGTCTATTAGGAAAATATGAATCATGCGATTATGTAACCCCAACATATTACAATTAAACCCGATTATGTGTCTTACCATTGTCCATCTTGTATCTGAATAGGTTTTCAGGAAGATATAGTTTGCTGTGATATTTCTTCATGGCGCGATATAAAGGCTTAAACCCAATTATGTGTCTTACCATTGTCCATCTTGTATCTGAATAGGTTTTCAGGAAGATAGAGTTTGTTGTGATATTTCTTCATGGCGCGGTATAAAGGCTTAAACCCAATTATGTGTCTTACCATCGTCCATCTTGTATCTGAATAGGTTTTCAGGAAGATAGAGTTTGCTGTGATATTTCTTCATGGCGCGGTATAAAGGCTTAAACCCAATTATGTGCCTTACCATTGTCCATCTTGTATCTGAATAGGTTTTCAGGAATATATAGTTTGCTGTGATATTTCTTCATGGCGCGGTATAAAGGCTTAAACTCAATTATGTGTCTTACCATTGTCCATCTTGTATCTGAATAGGTTTTCAGGAAGATAGAGTTTGCTGTGATATTTCTTCATGGCGCGGTATAAAGGCTTAAACCCAATTATGTGTCTTACCATTGTCCATCTTGTATCTGAATAGGTTTTCAGGAAGATAGAGTTTGCTGTGATATTTATTCATGGCGCGGTATAAAGGCTTAAACCCAATTATGTGTCTTACCATTGTCCATCTTGTATCTGAATAGGTTTTCAGGAAGATAGAGTTTGCTGTGATATTTCTTCATGGCGCGGTATAAAGGCTTAAACCCAATTATGTGTCTTACCATTGTCCATCTTGTATCTGAATAGGTTTTCAGGAAGATAGAGTTTGCTGTGATATTTCTTTATGGCGCGGTATAAAGGCTTAAACCCAATTATTTGTCTTACCATTGTCCATCTTGTATCTGAATAGGTTTTCAGGAAGATAGAGTTTGCTGTGATATTTCTTCATGGCGCGGTATAAAGGCTTAAACCCAATTATGTGTCTTACCATTGTCCATCTTGTATCTGAATAGGTTTTCAGGAAGATAGAGTTTGCTGTGATATTTCTTCATGGCGCGGTATAAAGGCTTAAACCCAATTATGTGTCTTACCATTGTCCATCCTGTATCTGAATAGGTTTTCAGGAAGATAGAGTTTGCTGTGATATTTCTTCATGGCGCGGTATAAAGGCTTAAACCCAATTATGTGTCTTACCATTGTCCATCTTGCATCTGAATAGGTTTTCAGGAAGATAGAGTTTGCTGTGATATTTCTTCATGGCGCGGTATAAAGGCTTAAACTCAATTAAGTGTCTTACCATTGTCCATCTTGTATCTGAATAGGTTTTCAGGAAGATAGAGTTTGCTGTGATATTTCTTCATGGCGCGGTATAAAGGCTTAAACCCAATTATGTGTCTTACCATTGTACATCTTGTATCTGAATAGGTTTTCAGGAAGATAGAGTTTGCTGTGATATTTCTTCATGGCGCGGTATAAAGGCTTAAGGGGGGGGGGGGGTCTATGTTAGTCAAATAGTAAAATTCAGTGCTTCGGAAAAAAATGAGATATTAGCACAGTAGGAAACTGCTAAGTCTCTGCTTTAAAATGCTTTTTGTTTGAGGTAAATTGGATTTTCGGTTCTGAAGTTATGGTTGATTGAGTTTCGGGTGTCTCAAAATATCGGTGGTGTTTTGTATACATTTGTATGTAGAAAACGCTCACCCTGCGATTTTAAGCATTTTCAGTTTTAATGATTTTTTGATCAAATAATTGTAACATTTGATCAAATTTATTTATTAAAATATTAAAATAATTAATTGCACATCATAAATCATCAAAATTTCAAAGTCAACGCAATTTCTTATGTATTTCTTTATTTTTCTCACCCGGCTATTTTTAAGCCATAAATCTTTAAAAATCAATAAAAATGGTAATATAATTGCTATTTTCACCCAAAATGGCTCAAAATGTGTCTAAATTCATGCTCTTCCATAATTGAACAACTGTTTTTATCCAAAATGTCAACCTTTTTTTTTCTCGCCAATTCTAATATTTTTCATACGTTTTGCACGATATCTCAAAACTAGAAAACACGCAAACTTGCAATACGGGATCCAACATAACTCAAAACCGAAACCTCGTATCAGGGTGATATTTGGAATGGATAATAAGCTTGAATAGAGGAAGAACCCAATGAAGCCGGATTTTCAATTTATCTTTCCAAATTTGAATTATAACGTAAAATTACCTGATTGGTCGGTTCCTGGTTACCATGGCAACCGTATAAAAAATCCGGCTTCATTGGGTTGTGCGCATTGTTTCCATGCATCATCTACCAAAGTATGGTGAACATGCAACATTTAGTTTTCTAGTAAAGTTGGATCCCGTGTTTAGCCAATCAGAGGCCTTGACCGGTTACCATAGCAACCAGATCAAAATAACATGCAGTTTTTGAAACGCTGTTACCTAAGCTTCAATTTGATATATGACTCTAAGGGGTAAACCCATGGTAACATTGAGAAAATCTGTTTCCAAAATTGGTGAAAATAACATAGACCCCCCCCCCCCCCCCTTAAACCCAATTATGTGTCTTACCATTGTCCATCTTGTATCTGAATAGGTTTTCAGGAAGATAGAGTTTGCTGTGATATTTCTTCATGGCGCGGTATAAAGGCTTAAACCCAATTATGTGTCTTACCATTGTCCATCTTGTATCTGAATAGGTTTTCAGGAAGATAGAGTTTGCTGTGATATTTCTTCATGGCGCGGTATAAAGGCTTAAACCCAATTATGTGTCTTACCATTGTCCATCTTGTATCTGAATAGGTTTTGAGGAAGATAGAGTTTGTTGTGATATTTCTTCATGGCGCGGTATAAAGGCTTAAACCCAATTATGTGTCTTACCATTGTCCATCTTGTATCTGAATAGGTTTTCAGGCAGATAGAGTTTGCTGTGATATTTCTTCATGGCGCGGTATAAAGGCTTAAACCCAATTATGTGTCTTACCATTGTCCATCTTGTATCTGAATAGGTTTTCAGGAAGATAGAGTTTGCTGTGATATTTCTTCATGGCGCGGTATAAAGGCTTAAACCCAATTATGTGTCTTACCATTGTCCATCTTGTATCTGAATAGGTTTTCAGGCAGATAGAGTTTGCTGTGATATTTCTTCATGGCGCGGTATAAAGGCTTATTAACCCAATTATGTGTCTTACCATTGTCCATCTTCAAGTTTAAGTTCAAGTTTTGTCCATCTTGTATCTGAATAGGTTTTCAGGAAGATATAGTTTGCTTTGATATTTCTTCATGGCGCGGTATAAAGGCTTTTAAACCCGATTATGTGTCTTACCATTGTCCATCTTGTATCTGAATAGGTTTTCAGGAAGATAGAGTTTGCTGTGATATTTCTTCATGGCGCGGTATAAAGGCTTTAACCCAATTATGTGTCTTACCATTGTCCATCTTGTATCTGAATAGGTTTTCAGGAAGATAGAGTTTGTTGTGATATTTCTTCATGGCGCGGTATAAAGGCTTAAACCCAATTATGTGTCTTACCATTGTCCATCTTGTATCTGAATAGGTTTTCAGGAAGATAGAGTTTGCTGTAATATTTCTTCATGGCGCGGTATAAAGGCTTAAACCCAATGTGTCTTACCATTGTCCATCTTGTATCTGAATAGGTTTTGAGGAAGATAGAGTTTGTTGTGATATTTCTTCATGGCGCGGTATAAAGGCTTAAACCCAATTATGTGTCTTACCATTGTCCATCTTGTATCTGAATAGGTTTTCAGGAAGATAGAGTTTGCTGTGATATTTCTTCATGGCGCGGTATAAAGACTTAAACCCAATTATGTGTCTTACCATTGTCCATCTTGTATCTGAATAGGTTTTCAGGAAGATAGAGTTTGCTGTGATATTTCTTCATGGCGCGGTATAAAGGCTTAAACCCAATTATGTGTCTTACCATTGTCCATCTTGTATCTGAATAGGTTTTCAGGAAGATAGAGTTTGCTGTGATATTTCTTCATGGCGCGGTATAAAGGCAACACGTCTGCTTCCGGGATTCGAAGCACTGGGTCTCTGCCATGATCGCTCCAATAAATACCGGACAAATTACCACTATCATCTAATCTGCAATACAAAGGTGTTAATAGTATACAGGGTGAGTTTAAAAAGTTTTAAAATTAATTTTGGTTTTGAAAACAAAATGGCTTCTTTCCACTATTGCAGTCTTTTTGACTCACCCTGTACAGTCATCAAACAAAAAGTAACTATGATCATGTGTTTTAAGCTCGCCTCCTTTCGCGTTACACACGGATTTTGGCTTTCGCGACATGATTTTAACTTTACACATTTATACTTGTTTGTATACCCCCTGAGGTAGTAAAAGTATACATTTTATGGAGGGAAATTGCATGAGGAAACCAAATATGCCATTAGAATTATAGTACGACCAAGAACTAAAATGGTATGATCGGAAATGTTCGGAAAAATGTCAGAGTTTTTTAATTTTTAATTTTGAGATCCATATATTTTTTATACCTAACCCTATCATTATTTACTTTACATATTTGAATTCCTCATGAAATTACCCATTAGATGATATATAGTTGTCAAAGTTACTACGTCGGTATAGTAATTATACCGGTTCTTTAGTGAATATCTCCAATTTTTATTTTATATTTTTTCAGAATTTTTAGAAATATTTGTTTAAGGATGAACCCATTCCTGATATAAACTGTATTTCTGAATTCCTCTAGTTACAAGCTTTCCAAAAATGTATACTTTTGCTATCATAGGTTGAAAACTTTTTCTGTTATAGTCATTTTTATAAATCCGGTAAATTGAGGCTGATTATTCATGTTGACTGTGTAGCGAATAGGACGAAAGCTGATTATCATAGTCTTATCCATAATTAATTAGTTGTTACAAATAGTTGACAAGTCTGTTGAACCACATACTTAAAGACTACTAAATATCCTTTAAAATGGGACCAAAATGGTGTTTGTAACATTAGGGGATGACTAGTTATTGTAAAAAGAACAAAGCATGGGATTATCCCCAGCACCACCCCTGGTCCCCAAACATCAAACAGCTGTATCTACATTTCTGTATTAGCTATACCAATGCCAATGCAGGCAGATAGTTTGTTATTAGGGCTTTAAAATGATACCACATTTGTTGAGATAGCTTTTGTGGTTTTAAAAATATTTGAGGAAAATGACAGCATGAAACTGAAAAATGTAACAGCACCACCCTATTGGGAGAGGAGTTCATAACGCGTGACCCCATACAGGTAATAAATGCGCTTTTTACTCTAGAAATATATATATCCTACCTAAAAATATCAAATAATAAAGTTGTTGAGAAATTTATCGTCTTAATATGCAATATTACACGCTAGGATCGGTTGGATATTGAAGAAGTGACAATCCAAAATGTAAGGTAAAGTCACAATTAAATTTTTAACATTTTACTTTTCAACACAGGGAGAGTATGACAAGTAGCGTGTGTGTTGCGTATTGATCCATCAGAACAATACGGCCGACTATCCAACCTGCGCATGCATCCCCAATATTGCACTACCGGTATTCGATACATGTACTCGTAGCTGGGTCCGCGTGTAGAAAAGAAAAATGTGAACATGAAAATCGCACTTTACCTTACATTCTGGAGTGTCACTCCCTTAATAATCACCCAATCCTAGCGTGCAATATCTTATATGAAAGAGGGAAATTTCCCAACAACTTTATTATTTAATATATCTAGGTTGGATATATATTTTTAGAGTTAAAAGCACATGTATTACCTGGAGTGTATAGTTACTTTTTTGATGTCTGTAAACAGTCACCACAAGAAGTAACTGATCAGGTAATAAATGTGCTGATAACTCTAAAAATATATATCCAACCTAGATATATTAAATTATAAAGTTGTTGATACAATTCTCATCTTTTAATTTGAATATTGCACGCTAGGAATGGTTGATTATTAAGGAAGTTACAATCCCAAATGTAATGTCAAGTACGATATTCATTTTCGCATTTTGCTTTTCTACACGCGACTCAGACCGGCTAATTATTGATTACTGGTAGTGGTACTAGTGCTAAATTCACCGGTCGATGCCCAGGTAATAGGATAGTCGGCCGGCCGCATTGTTACGGTTAGGCCATAAGTACGAAGCCTTATTGGTATCATTTCGTGTCGCGTATTTCGCATTTCGTATTTCGTCCCCGAAATTTTGACCTTTTGTGTCGCGCCCCCGAAATTTCGCCCTCGAAATCATTTCGTGTCGCGTATTTCGCCACCGAAATTTCGACACGCGCCGGGTCGCGTATTTCGACTCGCGCCCCCGAATTTTTTTTCGCGCCCCCGAAATTTCGACCCCGAAATCTCCACCTTTTTGTATATTTTTGGAGATCGCCCAGCACTTCCATTATAACAGCAGTCATACGAGTTGCCCATAGCCGTAGCCGTTAATTATAAATTCCAAGATAGCAGCCCGGATAGCAGATGAAGATTAGAGCCTATAGTAGGAGCCCCAGAGCTCTAAATTCGGCTTTAAAATGGTTTGACCCCTGACCTCCGAACATACTCCAAAAGGAATACTTTTATGTTAGATTCATATCTTGTCTACAAGAATAAAGTGTCCTGCTCTTATGATTCTCTTGCGAATTCATGTTATTGGCATTATCTGTATTCCCCTATATATTCACATAGACAAAATCACATAAAACAACTCGTGTTAGGGGTAGGGGTAATATTATGGCCATAAAAAGTTGAAATGACTGTATAAGTATGTATAACTATACATCATATCTATGGGGAAGAACTGCTTCACAAGTTGAGACAGTTATTTATAGTTATTATGTCAATGTTACAGGTGACATAGCTAAATTGAGCATTGGAAAAAGTCACAAAAGGGTCAAAAATGCTTATTTTTGTAACTTTTTCAATTATTCCATGACATTTTTGACCAATATCCTTGACATTAAAATGAGAAAAGCTAATATAATGTGACAAGTAATTCTTTCTT